>OZ024890.1:59224348-59287343 GCA_964017195.1 Siderastrea radians | reverse complement strand
TACTACTGCTGACAACGGAGCCATCATGTTTGTTTGATCGAACTGAAGACATAATTAATATTTTAACTTGAACGACGATTTCTATGCAGCTCACTGAAACAAGACTACGGAGGTGAGAAACGTTAGAATTCACCATCTTACTTTTTTTGACTCAAACCACAAAACGCAGATATTCTCAGTTTAGAGCCCGCGGACGGAATGGTAAAAGCAACGAAGCAACACTCAAACAACTGTGAAAACGATGTCAACGTATTTTACATGGCATCCGATTTGTATCTGAACATTTCCGGGAGCTGCTGGAACACAAATAGAGCTACAACGAGCACAGGTAAACCAGTGTCAATTTTGCGTGTTATCAGCCAAAAATTTCGCCCTTTCGGGTACTGAATTTGTTCAATGCTTGTTGTTCAGACTACTGCATGATTTTTGTACTGACTCGCCCGACAAAAGACAAAAGATTTGTCAAGATATTCATAGATTGCCTACATGCTCAGAAATACTTCCTTGTAATCTTTCCTCGTTTCAAAAGGTTTATAACATTTAAAAACCCTTTCGAGCCACCTTAAGTCTGGTTGTGACGACATAGACGTTACCATGACAACCCTAAAAGCCCACAAAAAGAGCCTCCAAATCTCAGTTTTCGCCAATTATCCAAAAAACTAAGTCGGTGACCTACCCTTTTTTGCATTTTCAGACAACTACCTAAATTCTTTAACTTCTCTGACGGTATGGCAAAAAGTTATTCAGTAGAACTTAAGTTATATCGAAAAAGCCATTTTTTGAATTACAAACAATTCCACTGAATAAATTTCTTCCAAAAGCTTCTATCTGAATTGGCACACTTAGTGTCACATGCATGTACAAAATCAGGATGGGTCACCCAACAAAATTTCGAGATAAAAACAAATGTTTCGTGCAAGTTTTATTTCCGGTTTGCGCGATTTTACACGGCATTTAACTTCCGGTAGTTTGCGCGCGCGAGTTATTTATAGAACTTTGGATTCACTCAGCTGACGCGTGCATTCTAGCGATGTCGTGTGTAGGCTACGCACGCGCGCGCGGCTAAAAACCCTTTCGAGCCTCCTTAAGGTGATTCCATTGAATTGCATTACGCATCCTTTCTGCGCATCATTTCTTGCGTGATTAGCGCGTGCACGAGCGCCCGCACCTTCGGAACTTGATAGGTTTTCTGTGAAAGCTGAGCTTTTCAGAGAAATAAATGGTCGTTTTCTCCTGAATGAGCTCGGTGATCCCCATTTTTTAATACATAAATTCAAATGGCACACGGTCTAATACAATATATCGCGATTTTGAGAAAAGTTAAAAATTCTGCTTTGAGATATTGTTATTTAAATGCCGAAAAGAACACGTCTTTAGGTGCTGCAGGGTATGTACGCTGGCCAAAAATTTGTAAATTTATTTCATAATCTTGATTCCTGTTCAACTAAAATGGTATATAATACAAGATAAATGTTTGTTTTGGTGAACTGCTCCAATATTTCAATACAAGCAATGACTTTTTAAAGCAAGTTGTCATCTCTGATTACCAGAGTTTCTCAGGAAAACCTTGCGGGTCGTATAGTTGCTATTAATGGCTATCCATTTTGTGAAAAAAACAAGCACGGTGACCCCTATTTTTTACTGCATTTTTGAAATGTTCTAAACACAATTACCAACTGGACCAAGTTTTAGAAAATTTTAAATATTCCTTCTATTTCGATGGAATCACCTTAAGGACGGTGCCTCCTAATGCAAGTGTATTTTGGCAAAGGTTATGACTATGGGGGAAAAGTAGATCTTAGCAAGGGTTAGTGGAATCCAAAAAGAAAAATGTGGGTAACCACGCATTTTCAGAGATAATTAATCAACCACAATTCTAAGAAAGCGTTAAAATACAAAGAATGTATGGCAATTTCTTTCCAAATTTAAGCTCAATTATCTCTGAAAAATGCGCGGTTACCCCCGATTTTCTTTTTGGATTCTGATATCCCTTGCTAAGATCTGCTATTTCCACATAGTTCTAAACCGCGCAAAACTATTGTTGTATTAGTGGGTAAATTCCTTAAGAAATCTGAATATCCCGAGATGCGCAGAACGTATGCGCAGTAACAAAAGGAGGTACCGTCCTTAACTTCCATACAAAGTGATTTTTCTCGCCCCCGGGTTCTCGCTGGGCTGCTGACGGAGAAAAAATGCTCACTCTGTCGTTGAAGCCCTTGCCACGTACACTGCGCTAAGTATCCTTCTAGGTTCGTAAATCGCCCAGTAAGTAATATTCAGTACCAGAGCAGCACGAAGTTTCACTTCAACTTTCTCCTTCTCCGCTACGGAAGTAGATGTTTTTTACTGGTGTTTTTCCAGTTCTCTATTTGTCGACGATTGCATGATAACGCACCGCGAGAGCATTTGATTGAAAATAATAAAAGCGGGCATATCGCTATTTTTGGTCTTCGTTTCGGCCACTTCGGTAAAGGCGGACATTATTTCAGAAAACATAAGCTGAGAAATCTCGGCAAACGTTTTCTTTCCTAATTCGGCAGTTTGAATTTATGTTACTATTTCCCTTTGCAGTGGAAAAAGTGAAAATGATTGATCAGTGCGTAACTTTTCTTCACACCATGTTTGGACATTCATTTTACAATCTTTGGGGCTGCCCTTCAATCTCGATCTGTACGTCCTCAGAGGAAATATATTTCGGGATTTGTTTTCCCTTTTTACTGCCTGATTAGCCTTCAACTGTTTTTTCGTAGTTCGACGCCTTTTTTGCCCACAAAAGGTTTTATCCGGCTAACGGGGAAATCCTCGTGTGACATGTCCGACGCACCTTCGCACAGGAATTGATTAAAATATTCTCACTGCCATCATCGGAATTACTTGTATAATCCTCATTTTCAGAGTCACTATCCAGAATGTTCTCCCCAAGGGCTTGCCTCAAATTTGGAAGTGACACCGATGACAGAAAATGAATTTTTTCATTCCCAACGAAGGTAATTTCAGACGCCATTTTGTTTGTTTTTCTTTGCGCGGAGTCCTCGCAACATACACACGCGTGTGTCACGCGCGATGGCGCAGTTTTTTCTAAAAATAGCACATTTGTCTTTTTCGATGGGGCCAACGCCACTACTGAAAATGGTATTTATTTACGATCTCCTACTAACACTTGATTGCCAAGAGAACGATTTCAAAACCTATGCAAATTTACAAATTTATTCACAACAAATTCACAAAAATACATAAATTATTAAATACAAAAAATATTTAGTTCTTAATACTCATAACTGATGATTCGGTTCCTCCGGAAATAGCTCGCAAATAGGTGTTTAGCTTGAAGTCGACTTGAAGTTGTGCAAGTAGAAACTAACCACAGGCCTCTGAAAAAACAAACTTAACGTAGATGCGCTAAGTAAGCCGTGCTCGTTTTAAGGAAACTTTGTCTTTTGAGGAAGTTAAATCACTGGAATTTGTACGAAGAACACCGTACTGAGAATTTGCGAGTTTTCCCGTCTCGGTTGGTGTGAACAAAGCATGAATCAGCCCAAGATTCAGTCTGTACCTGATCTTCAGCAAGTCATATTTCAAGATTGGCCCAGTGACATTCGCGAGTGCGATCCTGTTTGGCCCCCTTTCTTCCAATTTTGTCAGCTGCGTTGAAATGAGCTAGGATGATACCGGCAAAAGTCAGCAAAACTCAACGCTGTTACATTAGAATAAATGTACGATCAAGAATATACGTTGGCTATTCTTTCATAATAAGCCAGCAATTTATAATGTTCATTTCATATGAGCAACTCTTTGGTTGATTGGCGTTTTAATATTGATAGATTTGAGTGACTCTCTAATCTTTTCTCTTGCCAAGATGAATGCCAACCGAGCCTGAGTTGTTTCTGATTTTCATGACAATAGCCTTTGTTTGCGTATCGTTCGATCGTTATACTTTTTAACAACAAGACAGGACAAGGGATGTTATCAATATCAAACCGAGACAGAGCCGGGGAGCTAATCAAAATAAGACATTGACTTTCATTCTTAAAATTCAGAAATGCAATCTTGCATAAGAGAACAACCGAGCTTGACTCAATTTATTCTCAATCAGCGTACTAAAATCTACATGATGCATGGGCAGCTCGATGGGCGTAAGACTATTTCCAATAATTATGAAAGTGAAGTAGAAATAAAGTTCGAGTTCCGTTTCCTTTTTCCCGTTTTATCGATAGGATTGGTTGGCTCCCTTTTTTTCCCTTGCAGCAGGTTAAAGATGAATTCCAAATTGTTTCTGGTTCAATGTCATGGCAATAGCCTTTGTTTGCGTCATCGCTGCAAAATCTCGAGCTTCATTCTATTATGATGACAAAGGAAGGGGGAGGGGTGGGGGTAACTGAGAGACATGAGATCCAATAACTAATTAGGGTGGCTCGAAACAGTAGTGTTGGGCACGCGCAGACTGGGTTCCAATTTACCCTTGAGACTCAAAAAGGAACAAACGAAAATGGCGTCGCGCTCTCGTCTGGAGTTAAAATTTTGCGCCGGTCTTTTAAAGGATGCGTGTAGGCAAGGCTCAATTACTTGGTTCTGTCAGGAAGAACTGAAAATGACTGGAACTTAGGTGACAATTCACTTGAATCATGTCCTCTTCAATTTTATCAACGCGATCGTCAACTCAGCCGCATATGAAGTGCAGTAAGCTTATATTCAGGGGTAGGTACATTTCGCTGACCCCCAGTCCATGGACCCCCACGATGGACTACCAAAATGGACTACCTTGATGGACTCTCAAATGGACTACCTAGATGGACTACCTATATGGACTACCTAATAAACTACCCTGAAAAAATATTTAACAATTATCCTGCGAAATCGCGCGGAATATCACCTGATACTTAGCCGACGAGGCCGTAGGCCGAGTTGGCTAAATCAGGGGATATTCCGCAAGATTGAGCAGGATAATTGTTTTATTATTCAACAAATTCCCATCGACTACCATTTTCAGAACGAGAAAAACTACGGCTCTATGATGAAAACGCTAAAAGCTTAAGCAACACATAAGCTTAATAAAAATCAAAACAGAACTTCAAGAAATCGAAGTTTACTACCGTTCACTTAAAAAGACTTATTTACAAACTCATGTTTGGGAATGACAAGACAAAGTAAAAAAATATTGCTCCCTTACCGAGAATAATTCCTCTTCCTGTGAATTAAAATCTTTTCAACTTTAGTCTTTACAACTTTCCGTGAGCAAGTGTGCTGCTTCGTTCGCAATAGCATTTTCTTGGTTGAGTTCTCACTATGAACATTCCAAGTCAACCTCTGGATATCTTTGTGAGCTGAAGCAAATACTTGTTGACCTTTTGAGAGCATTTAATCGTGGAAAGTTTCTTCCAGGGAGTTAAAATTTCCGGAGAACACTGCTAAAACTGCCTCGCTTTTCAAAATGGCCGCCAAACAAGCAATGAAAGAAAATCTGCAGTGCACTTCCAAATATGGTCATTTACGTATATCGCAGGATATCTGTCATGTACGGATGACAGATATTGAGGGCTTCCTTACCATATATGGGCATAGTGAAAATTTGTTGAATAATAAATATATATATCGATGACATATTCTCACTGTGGAATGTTGACAAAAAGGAGATAGAAGAGTTTATTGTCCTAGCAAACAGACACCACCCGACAATTAAATTTGCGGCTGAAATCTCAGATAAAGAAATAAACTTCCTGGATACTACTGTCTTCAAAGGCGAAAGATTTAACAAACAAGCAATCCTTGATATCCGCACACATTTTAAGCCGACAGAGACTTTCCAGTACACTCACTTCTCATCCTGTCACCCACCAGGCGTCAGAAAAGGGTTTATCAAAGGTGAAGCCCTAAGACTTCTTAGAACAAACTCTTCAGCGAAATCTTTCGTTGAGAATATCAACCAATTTAAGGCACGCCTTCGTGCGAGAGACTACCCTGACAGCTTAGTAGAAAGAATAACGTCGGAAGTCAAATTTAGCGCAAGGAAGTCGGCTCTTCAACAACGACAGAGAGTGCGGAGTAAAATTCTGCCTTTCGTTACAACATTCCACCCGGCTGTGTCTAATCTCAAGAACATCCTTATGAGCAAATGGCACTTAATCCAAAATCAACCATCGCTAAGAGAAATATACAAAGAACCCCCTATAGTCTCATACAAAACAGGAAAATCTCTGGGGGATATACTCGTGAGAGCTAAACTATAACTTCAAGGAAACACATTAGCACGAGCATATGAGCCGCGTTTGGCCTGTCAACACTTTATTTCAGACTCACCATCCGACATGCCAGCCATCATGCGAACGATTGCGCCTGCAGAACATCTGAGCAGCGGTAATAAACACGAAATGAAAACAAGATGGCGGATCGCGGCGAATCGATCAAAACAAACAACCAAGGGGTAATATTTCTTTCTGTTTTTTTTTCAGGGTAGTTTATTAGGTAGTCCATATGGGTAGTCCATCTAGGTAGTCCATTTGAGAGTCCATCAAGGTAGTCCATTTTGGTAGTCCATCGTGGGGTTCCATGGACTGGGGGTCAGCGAAATGTACCTACCCTATATTCAGAGGCTGTGCAACTAAACTGTGCTAGAGCGGACGGTGACTTCAAAACTCTATCATCTCCAATGAAATCATATAAAGGCCCTAGAATAGTCGCCTTTCTACCAACTTTCTTTTACTGGCTGTTTTGACTACGAAAGCCTTTTCTACGTCCAGGTCGCAGGAAAAAAAAGTCTGGCACCGTTTCCGTGCCAGGGCAAATTTTTCGCGATTCTGAGATTCGCGATTCGCGTTTCTGAGAAAACATTCCCATTTAGAAAAAAGACATAAAAAACACACATACACGTTTATGGTGTTGTTAGCAAAAACAATGTAGACTACAGTGAAAGGTTTTTATTGTCTTCACATCATGAAATAACAGGGAAAGAATTTAAAAGAAAAAATTAGTGTAGCAAAACTTGCAGTGAGCGAAAGAAATACCTTGTGAAACAGACAGATTTTGACTCAATAAAGAGACTTATTCATGTCGAAATGTTGACATTAACCAGCCGCTACAAAGAAAATACTACAAAACGTCAGGTGCAAGGTTCGCTTTCTATTTTGCTGTAGTGGTAGTTTCAACCTCAGTTTCACCGTAAATCTATTTTATACTTGCGAAACAAAATTAAAAAGCGTACAAGACAATTTCAAAACAATTCACCGCGCGCTATATTTTTACCAGCAGTCGTCTCGCTAAAAACAAGTTAGTTTTTTTCAACTGAGTTAGTTTTCTGGGAAATACTCCACATTTCCGGATAAAAGAAGTGTTCTCTTATTTGCTTAATTAACAGGGGCACCCAACGAGAAACTTTTAGCAAAATGCCTGAACTATCATTTTCAGCTTTCTTAGACTGTGTCAGAGCTTTTTAAAGGCATATTCGTGAAAGCTAATATAGATTGATCTGTTCGGCGATTTAGGCCGCAGAAAATTTTAGGAAACAGAATCCCATCCAAGGAATTTCTGAGATGCTGAAGGCTCTCCGAAAATGCCAGCTGACCTTATTTTGGCTCTAAACGACATATTTGTCCCTATGGAAACAATAGGAACTCATAAGTCTTCTTGTTACGAAAGTCTTTGGTAATGTTTCGCCACTGAAAGAAATCTCTAGCTTTCACTGCAACTGAATCCGAATATCTCGGGCGATTTTAGGCCTTCCGAACAGATATTCCCCGAAACGAACCGTTGGGTGCCCCTGAATTAAGTGATGGTGCGATAGTTTGGTGGTAATACGTTTTTTCTCCGTAGTGCAAAGATAAACCTACCTGTAGAAAAATTTCAAAACATTTGCCGCGCGCTATGTTAACGTTTTGTAAATTCGTTTGGTACGAAATACTCCAAATGTTCGGATAAAAGAAATGGTTTCTATCTTGCCGGACTGGTAATATTGATAATTTGACTTATATTGGTTTTTCCAGGGGCGAAAACAATTCTTCAAACCTTCAAAGCGGTTCTTTAAATTGAGTTTTGATCGACAGCGAAAGGAAATCAGTCGAATAAGTTTCATCAACAGAAAATTCTTGACAACATTGACACTTATCAAAGATCATCAAAGATAGTTTTGTCCTCGTTTGAATACATACCTCTACATAAGGGACTTCTTCAAGGTATCGTTTTTATAGTCGGAAATTAATGTTGTCTTTTTGTTAATTCTGTCCTTGTGCTCCTCAGGCAGACGATAAATCAAAACAAGTACAGAAAGCAGCCTGTCTGACCAGGATTAAGACAATCTTTGTTCCCAAGGTATAAAAGAAGCATTAGTCGCCATTTTGAACGAAGTGCCGATGAATTTACTTGAGAAAGAATCAATCTGCACGAGGAGGAAAACATTCCGCTAAATTTGGTGCCAATGATCCAAAGATTTGAAAACAAATGAAGTAATGTTCTTCGACAAGCACCGATCCACCCAAAACGTCACCTTTTCAAACGTAAAGAAGGTCATCAGGGCGATAGAAACGCCCAACGAAATAAACCTGGAATAAACAGACTTGAAACCGCGTGCGGAGAGCGGTGTGACAATTTCTGCACATGCGCAATTGCCTATCTTGTCGTGTCGAAATTTTCAAAATTTTGTAACTTGGGAAGAACATAATTCCGCTTCCGCTCGGTAAATTTCTTTGATTTTTTGCATGTAAACTCTTATATGCCCAAAGAGCTTTTCAAGCGAGATTAAAAAAATTCTGTCGGACGGGAGAAAAGTTAAAGGTAAATTCGAACAAAAGCGTTTTTTGCTGAAAGTTTCCGACAGAATTTTCTTAAACTTAATCCTTAGGTAGCTTATTAGAATCAAAGGCCGTATGCGAAATTAAAAGAAATTTCACAGTCAAATTTTCAAGCAAACTCAGGATATCTCTATTTTATGGTCATACTTCGAAACCCAACTGCGTTGCCATGGCAGCAAATTTCTCAAGGAATCTACAAAAAATTGACACTTTGATATTATTATTATTTTGTGGCAAAATTTGATCATGATTGGCCAACTCTAACCTAAATATTTTAACTCCCAAATATAATGTATAGAAAAAAACAAGGACCCTTTCGAGCTACCTTAAAACATGCTGGAATAGTCTTGAAGAGAACAAACTGAAACCTCAGAAAGAAGGTTACTCAAGAAAATTAAGGCATGGTTCCTCCCGTTATTTCACAAAAGTAAGGAAGTGGTCTAACTTTTGATGAATTCAAGATAAAGCGGAGTAACCTTAGCATATACTTACAAGCTGAAAGTTGAAAACCTTTAAGGTTCTTTGGGTTCGTATATTGCCACCTGACCACTCAAGACTGTTTTCAGCTCAAAAACCTTTTTACCCAAATGGCACCACTTTTCGTCATTTTCCGGAGGCTGCAATCATTTAAATAATGTTAAGGCTACTTTAATATCAATTCTGAGCCCGGACCTCACTGAAGAAAATTTAACGTAAAATCCTGATGTAAGAAAATTATTTCGCGAAAGGACTGGGATCTTTATAGTACAAAGCAGTGAATATTTGCAATGGTAATGAAATATTTCACAAAGTCTGGGCACAGATGTTGTTGCTGAGGCGATGACTTATTTAGTAGCAGCAAATTTGAATGACTTTTAATCTAGCGTAAAGTGGTGCCATCTTCAAAGATTTCTTTTGATTTGTAAAAAGTCACGTGACCCTATTTGCATACTTCCAGCCATTCACTATGTTAACATCTGAGACCTTATCAGTCTGCCAACGATTTACTTTCTTATGTTTTAATCCTCAAGAGATGGACCACCCCCTAACTTTTTGGTGAATTAAAAAGAGCAGCCTGAATGCCTTAACTCGGGATAGGTTGTTTTCCAAAGATGTCTGCACAAATGTACAAGCACCGTGGCCCTCAGTCATCAAAGTGTACTATCGTGTAGACAAGTATAATATAGGCAACGTTTTTAAAACCTACGGTAATTTGTGGATTTTTTCCCATTCGCGGATTCGAGATGGCTAGACGTGGAAGTTTTAAGTTTGTTTTTAGTTCAGCATCTCGTTTTTACGATCAGTCAAAGACATTTCAAATGAATTGTTTACCAATATGAATAACAAGACGTCAATGAATTGTCTTGAATGCTAACTATTAACTCTTTTGCCACTTAGAAGTACAAGGAATGGAAGGCCGGTAAGGTCATCCGAGAAAACGTGCATGCATCTCTAGTTACAATTAAAGCCGCTTACTTCAACGAAAAACTCAGTCAAATATATGTAGATCTTAATATGCACAGTGTATTTGTTTGTTAGATGGGGGACAGTGGGCGGGTAAGTGTGTGTAGAGGGAGGGCCGGTGGATAGGGGTGAGTTTAAGCCCTATTCCCAGTATAGAGGTTTGAGAGCTACCAAGCGGAATTCGAAGTTCATTTTTATCTTGGGTTGGCCTGTTTATTTCAGGGACTTGGCGCTGGCAATGAAAGTTAACGGGACTTTAAATTTTCTTGTTGAAAGGAGATTCCGTTTATGCTATAGCTAACAGAAAAAAAATTCGGATGCCAATCAAAAGTACCAAAGACCCGATAGCCACTAACAGGGAAATTGACCGCCCAATTGGGATCTTTCCTTTCTGTTACTGAAGCTGTAACCCAAACTGGGCGAAAAACCACAAGTACACGCCAAAAGATTTGCAGCCAGGTTTGCAGCTGTTATCAGTAACGTAATGTTATGTTGGAAACCTACCTTTAGTCCTGGTGTTCAAAGTGGAACAGGGTCCTAAAAGTAAAACAACGACAACAATAAATAAAAACAAATGTGCATGAAAATAACAACGGTGTACTTATGTTTTTATGTAGCCCGTGAGTACGAGAACCAGAAAGGACAGCGCGGGAGTTGCCATTGCTCTCGAGAATGGTAGCCGGTTACGGTTCTGGAACCACGTTCTGGTTCGTTGGATGCAAAGACGGATGGTAGGACTGCAACCCAGGTTCCGGTTCATTCCCAACGTTCTGCAGGGAAGGAAAAGAATAAACAAAGAGAAACCTCTGAAGCCGGGCCACTTAAAGCGTGTTCAACCATTTACTTATTTTCAATGTAGCTTGGCTGAATAAAGAGAAAATCCCTTAAAAGAGCTTTTATTTGTTATTTATTTACTTTCTGCAAATCACAGCGTCTTGGAAGTAAGGCAGAGAGATATTCCCTTTTCTTAGTGATTCATCTTCCATCAACGTAACTCGATCATTTGATTTAACATTGATCGATATAAGGGTTCCGCTTTTTGCTAGCTAGCGTTTGTTCCACGAGAGCAACTATGCCAACAACAACAAGAAAACCTGTGGTTTATCAAAAACGGGCCCTTACAAGCTGGAACTATTCAGTTGTGGGCACCTAGTTCACAGAATTTTTCTATAAAAAGATTTGCGTGATTCGTTTTGGAAATTGCAAAAAAAAAAAAAAGAAAGAAAAGAAAAGCCAAATTGAGAACTCGCAGCAAAACTTTCATACCAAGCCGTTGATGCTAGAAGAAAACCTCTGAATTCTCCTCCAGCCCTTGCATTTTCAGTACTTTACAATATAGTAATGAATGGCATCCGTTTTATTAAACTGCGTTACCTGTACATTTGCGTGACTACTTGTCGAGAATTGATTTTGGCGTTATTAATAAAGGTTTCTCTTGCAAATCAAGTCTTAGCCATTTTATTCAAGACTAAGTTTGTTTTCACCGCTAAATATCTAGTGTAGATTCTCGCGTTTTTTCCCCTCTTTATATGAGCTAGATTTCAAATGCAAGAATTGATATATTTTGTGCGAGAGCAGTGACAAATGTTTCAATTACATGGCCATGACAAATACCACATAAACTAACAGTTATACGTGTAACTTACTTTCCAGTTTTATCCAGAAAGGGCTGCAAAAAGCCTCAGGAACTGCACATGACTGCAAGGCCCGAAGTAAAAATATGCCTCTTTGATCGGTTGCCGACATCCGGATAAGTCTTCTTTCTGAGGAAAGTTCTATATTCTGTCCGCGAACAATTAATTCGTTGAGCAGCTTTTAATCGAGACTTCCAGAGCTTTCCCATTTGCTTTCGCCTTTTAACCCTCGGACGTACAAGCCCCACCATGGTACAAGTGGGGTTGATGGAACCCCTCCCCTAAGTTTTTGCTGTGCCTCAACATTTTGGAGAGATTTTACCTTTGGTAGAAAGCCTTTGATGTGCTCTACAAGATGAGGTATATATTATGAGTTGAGGCGCTGCTGGGGGCCTGTTACGTCATCCAAGATGGCGGCCATATTGGCCGCCATCTTGGATTTTACCAAAAATTAGAAATTATGAAAAAACGGCGGAAACTGGAAATTGTTGATGCTAGTCATGTAAAATATGAATAATTAAACACTTTGCTGCTTTTTGTGTACAATTTCTGCTTTTTTCACCTAAAAATTCGAAAAACACACAGTTTTACCCAAAAATAGCTAAAAATGGCTTGACCACCTGCTACTTAAGACGTCATATCTCGTAACCATAGAAACTGATTCTCAGTAAACTTGCGTCAAAATGTGTGTAAGGGATGTGCCTACAGCTACTGAAAACGGCAGGTGCTGATGATATAATCGTCTTGGAAAAATTCAAGGAAAACCTTATGGGGCACCCCATCCCCCTCCACCTTGTACGCGAGAGGGTTAAATGGCGTATTGATCCCAATTATGTCCGAAACCCTCTTGAAAATTGTTGCGTACAACAATCGGTCGGGCCGCCATTTTTCAAAGGGTCCCTCATAACCTCAAAGTTATTATCATGATAGAGGTATTGCATTAACCTAGCTTTTCCCCAAGAAAACCACGGTCAAAACATCAGCCTCCTCCCATCTCCACCCCTTATATATCATTAAGTAACCCGTGAATCAATTATCCAGTGACTTTGAAGAACCTACTACGACGACGAAACTTCTGTAAAACTAAAAGACGGTGCCCTGCAGACCCGTCTTAGATAGGAATCTTTCGTCATAAGGTTTTGGATTGAAAGCTTCCCAAATTTATGAACAATTTTTAGATACCAGATCTTTTGAGAACGTTTGCTTTGAATTTCTCCAAGAATTATGAATGGTTTGAGAAGCCATATCAAAAACTCGAAATTAAATAGTGTTTGATCAGGTATCCAAACACCTCAAAGTCGTTTAAAAGACTCGGCCGTGCCTCCTTTTTTCAGCCCACTTCATCCTGATGAAATACTCTTTCTCGTGTTTGATACATGTATTAGGCACCGTCCACACGTATCCATTTTCGTTTGAAAACGCAACTTTTTCTTTGCGAATTGGCCTTCCGTCCACACATATCCGGTGAAAACAGTAACCGAAAACGAAACTTCTCAAAAATGCTCTCCAGAGAAGAAAATTTGAAAACTCCGTTTTCGCGTTTTCTTGTGGACGGTGAAAACGGAACTTTTCGAAACCGATGACGTCATAGTGTTGGATCCAGCCTACCCCGCGAGAAAGCCTCGCAAAAACTAAACCTAAATGCAAAATGGCGAAGGATACTGTGTTACAAAAAGATCCAGAATATTGGAGTACTTTGTCTGGCATAATCGAAATCGACATTTTTCGAGGTCTTAGAGACTTTATATTCGATTGTAACTTCAAGAAGCAGTTCCACCTCTATTTGTCACTTCAAGCAAACGAGCCAGCCTTGCCCTTGCCCTTAGATCCAGACGGTTTTTGTCCTGACTGCGACATCTTTAAACTATTTCCTTACAAGTTTCAAATTCCTAACGAAGGCAGACACACGAAACGACGAAAATGGCACCATGCGCATGCGCGTATAAGTGCGTATTAAGCACCATGCGCGTATTAGCGTTTTCGAATTGTTTTGGACGGGCGAAAACGATTTGAAAACGCTACGTGTGGACGCAAATTTTCTTGAAAAATCCGCATCAAGTGCAGATACCTATAATTTCATGTTACACATCCTTCAATCACCAAAATTCAGCCATACAACTGAGGAGGCACTTTAAAGATCCTTTAATGTG
This sequence comes from Siderastrea radians, assembly GCA_964017195.1. Taxonomy (NCBI): domain Eukaryota; kingdom Metazoa; phylum Cnidaria; class Anthozoa; order Scleractinia; family Rhizangiidae; genus Siderastrea; species Siderastrea radians. The sequence goes on along the minus strand of OZ024890.1, from coordinate 59,273,339 downwards.
ATATCAGCAAGTTCAGTGATATCAATTAAATTAGCCATCCTAAAAAGATTCAAAGCCTGACGTTTCAAGCGTTAGCCCCCGTTAGCCCTCGTCCGTGTGAATCAAAGGATTATGGGTCGTGTATGATATACACATCTAGGCCAGGGGCTACGCTATCACGGAGATATGGTAATGACGAATTCTCTAGAGCTAGGAACTCTCTCTAACTTATAACAGGAGGCTTTTCGCTCGCAAAATACCGTGGGATCTGGCTAAGTTTAATTAATGCATAGATTTATTTATTATTTTTTTGGCAAACGAAACCATTTGTTGTTGTATGGTATGCAAACATTGTGTGTCATCCTTAACATGTTTTATTCCTGTGGTACCGATTGAGAGCGTCACGAAAATTTAGCTGGATTCGATAGAGCTAGTCGTTGTCCTTGACTTCGTTTAAGTTTCGAACCAGGTCTCGAAATGAGTTGTGTTAAGAATTCTCTAGAACCGGGAACTTCATCTAGCTCAAAACAGGTTTTTTTTCGCTATGTACCGTTGGATATTTGTAAAAGGTGGCTTGTTCTGCATGACTGCATCACCGGCGAAAATAAAGAGCAACAAGGAACACATGATTGGAAAAATATTTCATTATTTTCCCAGTTCGGTCTTGGGAGGGCTTGTCTTATAGCTGTACATGTCACCTAAGGTCACTGTAACAATGCACTTAACATCTCTTTCCTTTAACCTGCTCGCTTTATGCGTTCCTCGGGTTGCGTTTGCTTCGAGTCGATGGACGAGGGCTTAGCCTGTTAAGGGTCAGTACTCTATCATACATCGCTGTTGCTGTTGCTGTCGTTGCCATTGCTGTGTTCGGTTGTTCTTTGTAACGTTTTCTTTATCTTTTTTACTGACTGTTTTAGGTACTTACAAAGACAATTCCTCAAGGCAGAAAATTACTAAATAAGAATTAAGAATTCCAAAACTGAAGCCTTGCAATTCAGGCGTGAACGGTTACAAATAACTAATTTAACTTATTAAAGTACACATAACACAGTAAACCAACACAGTTACCATGAGATATCCCTTGTTATCTTTTACCCAGCCGATCACAACATCACTACCGATCATTTGGCCAGAAACAGTCGAGAACCCAAATCCAACCCATCCTGTGGTCTCCGCCTCCACGGCGAAAGAAACGGTCTCTGCGTTCCAATCAATGGTCCAGAAAAGCTTCATTTTCCCTTCTGCATCCAAGACAGCATGATGAGCCTACTCCAAGAAAAGATCTGCACAAACAGTGGAATGGAAAGCCGAGAAGAACAGTAAAAATATCAGCGCAGCCATCATTCTTGTTGGATGTGTCATCAACAGCAAGGCAACTGTTCCTCTGAATAATACCTCTGCCGGGTTTGGATATTCAAATTCTAAATATTCTATTTTCTTTGCTTTGTCAACCAAGAATGAAATTAACTGTTTTTTTTTTTTGTTTCTTTTTAGCGGGGGTGCTAACTCGATCACTCAAGTGTGAAGTTGAGGAGGGGGTTGGGTTGGCAGCCTCAGCGAAAACTTGAAATTTTTTCTTCTTAAGTGACTAACAATGAATCTAGCTAGAGCTGCTGACTGTGATAAACGTTGTCAGTTTATACCGATTACAAACACCCAGAAGTAAAGCATCAAAGCTGTACTAAGGGTATCAAACTTTTCGACTTACTTACCACGCGTTTGGCAATCGAAGACAATTGAGTTATTGTTTTGTTAGTTTGGAGCTCATTTAGGGAGTAGGTATTGTGGATATTCTGTTCTTCCTAAACCAGGGTAGGAATAGGCAGGATAGTCCCAAAGTAATGTGCCTTGACATGTTCTTTGATCTCCATGCACTCGCATTTTAAGACGATCCGGCAAGGCACAAACATCGTTGTATTCTGCGCATTTAAGATCTCAACCCAAAAACATTTCTCTTAAAACCTTTACAAGTAAACCTGTACAATACGTTATCATTATAGAATAAGGCCAACTGAGCTAAGTGTCATGAAGTATATATTCCACTTAAGTCTGTCGATAAATCCTGACTGCTGAACGTTTTCAGTTGTAATTAGAATAGAATAAAGTTTATTGAGTTCCCCAGAGGGATCTTCATACTCAATTTAAACTGAGCGAAAGGGATCTTTCGGCAACAATCCTAGTCGCAAAGTTCATATTCATAGAGAAGCTTGAAGAAGTAACGACCGTAATGTTCGCAATACCCAGGCCAGACGGGAACGACAGTCAACAAATGTTCAAACTCTTTAAGAGCAGAAGAGAGTCAATGAGAGTTCACGCAGAGTTAGAGGCTAATCCAGAGCCGGAGAGTTTCAACTTCCATTGATTCATTCAAGTGACTTAAAATCTGAACAGGTTCAATAAGATCTTTGAGAGTCCCCTAGAGCACACGTGTGTTTCAACTAATCAAGCCAAACGAGAGCAAGGCGATTTGAACACTTGGAGAGTATTCCGTTCCTGTTTGGTCCATATGAAAATTAGATCTAAGGGGGGAAAACTGAATAGTTGTTGGCCCTGAATCTAGTGAATGTTCCAATTTTTTTATCTATTTTTTTTTAATGGCACCAAAAAGTGGCTGGAGGAGTGCCAAAACCCCCTCAGCCCACCCTCCGCGTGGTCCCTCGAAGAAGACGTGGATTGTCGGAACTGGTGGTGCGCATGCTTGCCTAATTTGACACAAACACTACACGGAATATTAGAGGAATTCGAATTTAGGGGCAATAGAGCGGTTTTCAAATGAGTGTCGTAAAACCAAAACCAAAGCAATTACTCTGACCAATCACAACAGGAACAAAACACAAAATGAACCAATCAGAAATCAAATCAAATACAAGCAATTGGCGCTAAGCGCGGGAAAACGCGTGCGAGCAAGTCACGATTGGTTTTGGTTTTACGCCTGATTGGTTGAGAAAGTGGCGCGAGTTTTTTTAACCAATCAGAGAGCCTAGTAATGCAAAACCAAAGCAAACACAACATTACTTTCGACACTCAATTGAAAACTGCTCTATCACCTAGATTAGGATTACTATAAACAGCTAAAAGACATTGCAGTCAAAGGAAACCTAAAAATAATAGTTCCGTTTTGTTCACTGAATTACTCTATCAGTTTTCTGAATCTATAATTAAGTGTGTTTGGCTGCAGATGACCAAAGAGGGAGCGGATTGCAAAATGAAAACATTAGGCTGATGTTTTCAGCTTTTTCTTTCGTTTCTTGGAAAATCGCTAAAAACTGGTCTTTAAGTACTTTTCAAAGTTTTCCAAAGACGCAAACTCCTCAATGTTTGCATTTTTATCAGTGTAAATCCATCCTAACGTTACATGACGTCATAGCATCGTGTAACGTCCACATACAGTAATATTTAGATGACCGTGACCTCACACATCACACATCACACATCACACCTGTTTACACATAAACACACCTAAGATAGCCACACGACCGGTTAGAGTGCGCGCTGTATGGTTAAAATTTTATAAAACACGACACAATTTTTACCTCATTTTGCTATTTTAAAATGCATAAGCCACGCACCTCTTCGGAACCTGTAATTTTATTGGCTTCCTATATCACGCACCTCTATTGTTTTAAGGGCTAGGGTCATTGTTTTATTGTTTGTTCTTTTGTCTTCTCAGCCAATCCTGTTAAGCCTTCCGATAGGTGCGTACCGCCTCTTAAAATGTTAATGGTTTTGGGAGGGGCAAGGTCCGTCCTAATTTGATAGGAATGATATTGCTTCTTTTCCGGTATGACCTTCCCCCCTCCAAAAAGATAGAAAACAACAACAACAACAACAACAAACAAACAAACAAAATTGCCACACGAATAGCCAACTCAATCACATAGACATAGAAGAGGAAGGTGATCCATTCATACGGTCTTGATTTCATCATTGATGAAAGCAAATTGCTCTGCTGTCAGATTCTCAGAACTTGGGGGCTGGGGGACGGAGGCTCCCCTCCCCCAAACCCCAAAAGGGTACGAAGGTGTGTTCTTCCCCAAACTGAACAGGGTATTGCCGTTTTAGCCTGAAAGAAAAACACAACAACAATGGCTCAAGAACAACAACAGCAAACGAAAATAAAAACAAAACATAAAAAAAAAGAAGCTAAAAGAGCGAGATTAAACAAAGCTTTAAAACTAGTAAGATCGCAGCGTCAAGACGTCGAGAGTTGCCTGCTGATCAAACTGGTGCAACTTAATTGTTATTGTCATTAGTTTTGTAATCACTACAAGGTTTTGCACTACTAACATATGGACATGCAAATAAAGCTATTATTTACGTTACGTTACTCTCTCCTCCGCAGAGGCCTCCTACAGTCGCGCTTTGATTGCACGCTTGGGAAAAAACGCGCGGGGGCTGGGAAGAGGGAAAATTAAAGCGCGCGGGGAACGCGCTCCCGTTTTCTCTCTCCAGCGCCCCCGCTCCCGTATTTTTCTTTCACTGGTGTTACTAACAGGAGCCTCTGCGGAGGAGAGAGGATATGTTACACGTATTTGTTTTACTTCGAGATTAAACGGCTGGGCTGGTCACACAAATTGGTGGTTACGAAAAATCACGATTTAAGGAAAACCTCCCAGCTCCCCATTCCCCTCCCCCCCCCGGCAAACGTATGCTGTTTGCTTTAAGCTGACATTCTTTTAAATATCACGTTAAAATGTAATATTTTATAATCGTCGATTTAAAAATTGATCTCATTTCAATGAACTTAAACAGGAAAAAACCTTCGGAAAGACATCCTCAGTCTCCACATCTCATGGAACTGAGGGTTTCGTTTATAACAGTATAAACGGCGGATTCTTATATACAGTATTCAGCGCCCACTGAAGATATACCAACTATGATTGGTCAAATGGAACAATAGCGTATATTTTCGGTATTTTGATTGGCTGATAAATTTAGTTTGGGTATATAATTCCTCCAGTGACGCACTTGACATGCGCGGTCTGAGTCACCGGCCACGACCTTCTACAACAAAAACTCGGCATTTTCTCCAACTGGGCAGATTTCGCTGGGATAGAGAGGGAAAATCACGTCTATTTTAGACGTTGTAAGTCATGACTGAGTACAAACTGGTGGTGGTGGGAGGTAATGTCAAGCTATTCTGTTTCTTTGCTCATTCCTGCAACAGAACTTATGATATTTAGACGACGTTCCATGAAGCTGATTTTCTGACTGTGTGCCAACATTTGATCTTGCCAAGCACAATTGCAAGTTTTGCTTTTCCTTTTCAGCTGGTGGTGTTGGGAAAAGTGCATTGACCATACAGCTCATACAGAACCAGTAAGTACCTCAGTAGCTTATTTATCGTGTTTTTGAAGTAATGCGACGTTCTAAATCGCAACCAAATACGGTTGTCGGTAATGCAACTCGATCTGACCTTACCTCTCTTGTGGAGCACTGTTAATACGGATAACCTCTGCTTTCCAGTATATTTCAGCCTCGTTATTCTTCCCTTTTTCTCCATTCATTTAGGTACTAGCTACTAGACATGGTTAAATGCTCATAAATTTAAATTAAAAACTTGTAGTGTGTATACATGTACAACACAATGTGTTTAGCTCGCTGATCGATCAAACACTCTTTCTATGGAAACTTGTACTTTGATAGTCATAGTCAATGATACCTGCAGATTCATCGATTTGAAAAGAACTCTAGAAACCAACCGACTAAACGCTGCTTGTGAAAGCTGCGTATTCCTCTGAAATGTGCAACGTTTGTTTCAGGGGCATGTTCTGCGACTTTGTCTCGCTGAAACGAAAATCCTTGCTGGCCTTTCGCTGAATAACATTGAAACGTGCTTGCAAGCGATTTTATTTGAAGATATGCAGCAAACGTAACCAAAAGGACCTTCTCAGACTTTCGATTTGTCCACTTGTAGGCGTATTTCTTTGGCTATAACGCACGAACTGTTTGGAAATAAAGGGAGTTGTTGTGTAATATTGATGTGGGGGAGAGGGCCAAAAAGGGTGTGGACAATGGGTGGGGTGGGGTAAGCGTTCAGGAAAAAATAAAACCCTTATGTTCAGGAACATGTTCTGGTAGTTTCAAGTTTATTATTTTGAGAGTCCAGAAATGGTGCTCAAGAAGTGATATTCATGTAGGAATTTTCTATTAAAATGGTGATCAGTAAACATTGCGCTTGGGGTTTTGCCAGTATAAAACTTGGTTCCAATGTATGACTGATAATTAACAAGAGCTGTATTTTTATCTGCAGCTTCGTGGATGAATATGATCCAACTATTGGTAAGAGCTATTTGATTTTCTGGGAGTGGTAAATTTTAAAATCATTTAATTAAACGCTTCATAGAAAAGAATGTTATTTGACTGTTATTTTATGTGAAAAAGCATTGGAGTTTCATTTCAATTTGTGCAATATACACGTAAACATCTGAAATTAAGGTAATAGTGCATTGATGTGCATGTGGCTAATGTAGAGTGTTTGGCTTGCCTATACACTACATAAGCTTGTGTGAATAGTCAAGATTTTTTGTCTCGAAGCATTTCACGGGTACAGTTGTTGGCGAAATTCTGCAATAATATGCGACCTGGAACAGTCCAAACTCTTGAAATATTTTATGATAAAACAAAAACAAAATACATCTAGCTCCAGAGTTGCTAAAAGAGAAAACTATACAACATGTCACATTTGGTATTCAGAACTATCCTGCTTTTTATCGTGTACATATACTTGAAGTCTAGTGGTATTTTTTTTTCAGAGGATTCTTATAGAAAGCAAGTTGTTATAGATGGAGAAACATGTTTACTGGTAAGTACGTGTACATGTAGTCACACTACTGTTCTGTTAGCACTGTTCATTTGTCCTTCAATATTGAGGTTCAGAAAGTACAGCACATAGGGCTTTCACTACCATTTGAGTCACGTGTTGTACTGATCTGCACGCCCATAACAGGACATTTAGTAAATTTAACCAACGACAGTTGAAATCAACATCAATGTCTTATCAAGCATACTCAGTTGTAACACTTTTTCTGGATTTGAACCTTTAATGGCACTTCTGGCCCTTTGCTTTCTCGTGTTACCTATTTTGGGATCAGTGTGATTTATTGTGTGGGGGCCGGTGGTGTAGTGGTTAGAGTGTTGGATCGAGGGATCTAAAGGTCAGTGGTTCAAGGCCTGGTCACTGCTGTCGTGTTGTTTAATTTGACAAAAAACTGTCTCTCTCTCCACCCAAGGGGTAACCCTGCAATAGACTACTATCCCATCTGGGAGGATTAGCAACACTCTTAATTGCTTCTGCTATAGAACTTCTTTTGACCCTGGGCCACATGGGTCTCCTGTGGCTTGTGTGACTTTTTTCTTTAAAATTTATCATGCGATCAGAGCTGTGTTTACACTCCCTTTGTCATTTGTGGACCTTACCCTTAAGTGTTCTCTTGCATGAGCATTGGCTGTCATTTTGTACATTTATGTTTCACTTCCCAAGAAAAATGAAGCTATGTTATAGTCAAAATACTCAGCAAGTTTTGCTCATTATTTAGGAATGATTTTCATTACTCGCGAACGGATTGCGTCATCGGAATCAAAATTCCATTTTCAAATTGAAGATTGAAATCTTCCAATGGTAGACTCATTCGAAATAACGAATGTTGATTGGGTTGTTACTTATATAAACCGAAAGTTCACATGCGAAATACGAAACCATTGGCGGCTGTTGGTTTCAATCGGTTTGACATTACAGGGAATTTTTTGCAATTTTCAGGAACATTTCTTGTGCATTTACAGCAGACTTGTTTTCAAGAAATTATTCTTCACAGTTTTATAGCAACAGACTGCTTATTCACTTTTAAAAGTATTTGCGATTAATATTTTGTTGAGCGAACACAAATAAAGTCAGAAAGGTCAAGCTGCCAACAGTCTGCTACTTGCACGTGAACATTCGCCTCATGTCAATAATAAATCCATCAGCATTCCTTATTTGGAACAAGGCTACCATTGTAACATTACAATATTCAAATTGAAAGTGGAATTTTGATTCCAATAACGCAATCTATTCCCGATTAATGAAAGTCATTCCCAAATAATAAGCCAATAAACCCATTGTGGGAGGTTATTATTTGAGAACTGTAAGATACAATCTATTAGACTAAGTAGTTATTTAATTTTGGGGAGTTTGAAATTACCTCTGCTCTACAAACTGTATAAAATACCTGTAACCCATTGACTCCTGGACATTTTGCCAAAAAATGCCTTTCGAAGCGAGTCAAGCCGTTTTCAGGCCGCTGTCTAGCCAAAAAGAATCCAAACTGTCCAAAGCGTTGTTTACAAGTCGAGCACTGTACTAGCTTTTGTTCCTGATGCCAAATTACAGCTTTCAAAGTTCGGGCATGCGCAGAAAGCAAAATTTCGAGATAGTTTTTTTTCGAGAAAGTTTCGCTGCCCTTTCGTCTTTTACCTTTTGCTTTCTCCCCTCCCCGCTTCTTTTGCTTTTCTTTCCCCCTTTTTTTTTCTTTTGTGGGGCATTTACTAGGCCAACTTTTTGGTGGGAAAGGACTTTGCAAAACGTTCGAGGATCGTGAATTTTTTTTGAAGGAAGTACCAGTGGGTAGTGGGACAAGATTTTCATTGGAATTTTCTGCTCAAAGTTACACGGTTTTTTGCGTCTTTCTCTGGTCTGTTTGACTGAATCGCGCTCATTTGGGTATGGCTTGAAAGATCTCATCTCCCCGGACAAGGTAGTTGTCAAAGTTGTCCAGGACCGTTAAAACTGATGACGTCACAAGTGGTACAAGGGACGTGGTTAAAGAAGGGCGGTTAGGGGCGGTTCAGGGATCAATGTGTTAAACATGGAAAATTTAATTTTTCTGTGATTTTATTTGACAGGATATTCTGGACACAGCAGGTCAAGAGGAGTACAGGTAATTTTCAGCATTGTTTGTTACAGTTGTTTCCTGCTACATGTATGTCGAATTCCCAAGAAAAACAAATTCTTTGAGAAAATATGAATTTGAGAAAGCCAGTAGTTAAATACTGTACCACCTCAAAGGAATTGGTTTTTTTTTTGTAGCAGGGGATTCTAGGTGGCCTGGGTTGAGGTACATGGTTGTTCGCTGTACTGTATTGAATTTGTAATTTTGCACTAATTGCAACAGATTATGTTGACATTTGGTTGTTTTAGCTTTGTCCTAATTATTGGTCTCTATATCCTAGGGTTCTTTTTTTAATTATTAGGTGCTAAAAATTAGCAAGCATTCCTATTAGAACATTTTTATTTTTTCTCTCTTTTCTCTTTTTTTGTGGGTCTTGGGTGAATTGACAAATTTTGAATCAGAAACTTCCATTTCTTCCCTTAGTATTTTTAATCTTTGCAGTGCACTTGGGATCACTTAGTGGTGATGCCATTGGAAAAAAGGCCTTTGTGGTTAATTAAAGATAATCCCAAATTTAATCGTACATAACCTTTTTTAAGGAGTGACAACAAGAATTTACCATATACATTTTATTGTTGATAACTTTTAGCGCAATGAGGGATCAGTACATGAGAACAGGAGAAGGCTTCTTGTGTGTTTTTGCTGTTAATAACAAGCGGTCATTTGAGGAAATACATGCATTCAGGCAGCAGGTATGTATCCTTGGTTGAGGGCAGAGGGTGGGACGTAGGGGAAGCTGATGAAACTGGGAAATGAGGGAGCCATTCCATAGCGTTTGTCAGGTGGCTAGAAGTGGGGAAAAGTGTACAAAAAATTGCATACCTGTACAGCTGCAACAAAAGTTAAAGTGGTTGTAAGCCAGAGGACGCTGGGTAACAAGTGAGAAAAGCAGAATTCTAGTCCCCCTTTGTCTACACGTCTTACGGTATAGCTCTGCCTTAGCAAGTCCTGTGAAAATTGTTTTGGTGGGTGTAAAGATTTTGTGTCAGTGACTTAAGTTCTCTTATTTCAGAGTTTTGTCTTGAGTTTCTCCAGTAATCATCTTTCACCTTTGTTATCATTTGTCAGATCAAACGAGTGAAAGATGCTGATGAAGTTCCCATGGTTTGTAAGTATTGCTAGCTGTTCTTTTGGTACTGCAGCTTAGGTACAACGATATCTGTCAATATGCCAGAAATCAGTATTTACGACCAATAAAAAGCTGGAAAGCTGTTGCATATTTAGTGGTATGTTATGTGTTGTATTCAATGGCACACTGTAGTTTTCAGCCACTGGGTCAACCCCTTAATGTTTTGACTTTGAGAGCTAGACACCGGCAGTGTAGGTTGTGGAACCTATATCCATTCAAGCTTTGCTTGAATTTCTAAGGATTAATTCTCCGGCTTGGTTGCATGGGATTTGTTCTACTAATTTAGATTCCTGGAAAACGCCTAGAAATTTGAAGTTTTCTTCAATGACCCTGGAAAACTCCAGCAAAAGATGTTTTTTTTTTTGCATGCCTGGAAAACTTCAGGAGTTTCCTGGTTGGTGGTTGCAGAATGAAAACAATGTACACTAATACAGGAACAGTTTTTGTAATATAGCCATTAACAGTCAAGTCATGAACTAGTCAAGTGTAGGGTCCTGCATATTTTCTTTCTTTGCCCTGAAAAACTTGTGCAATTCTGTAAGCTGTTTTAAAATACATGTAGAATGCTCTCCCTGTTTACTTACCATGTTAATACACAACCTTTCCTCCCAGTGGTTGGAAACAAATGCGACCTTCAAAGAACAGTTCTGCCAATGGAGGCACATGATCTAGCAACAAGTTATGGAATCCCATTCATAGAGACATCAGCAAAAACCAGACAAGGTGTTGAAGATGCCTTTTATACCCTTGTGAGAGAGATCAGACGAGATGTAAGTGACTCTCAACTATTATTTTAGGTTTACTGTGTTAGGCCTTAGTTGCATAGCACAGTCTACTGAAATTTGAACATGTTGCTGAAAATAACCTGCAGTACTTTCTGGTGGTGGGAATGGTGTGATGGACTAGCATCCCACCTGTTTGGGTGGTGGGGAGGGGGGAGATAGTTGTGCTTCTTGTATGCTTCTAGTTGCCTCATGCAACAGAAACTAGAGTAAACCACCAGTAGTTGTGAGCCACTAGGTTCCCCGAGACTTCCACGCTGTCGGCGTCCCCTGCCCCCACCCCCTGAAACTACACCATTTACCCTGCTTCAAAAAGCAGTCTGAAACACTGCTTGTAGATTAAGGTGGAGTTTAGTCCAGGTGTATTGCAAGATACAAATATCGTGAGAGTGAAACTGGTTTACTGTCCCTATAATGAGAAAAGAAAGTACAAAAATCCAAGCAAATATTCTATCATACATGTAGGCGATTAATTTAGAAAGAAAATAAAGTTTTAATAGTTTTTAGTAGATGAAATGAGCTGGAAGCTACAGTTGAATGCAATATTAGTGTTGATATTTTCCTTTGCTTTACAGAAGGGAAAGAAACCGATACCAAAAGTAAAGAAGAAGAGAAAATGGTGTGCCATCTTGTGATATATTTGTGTCTAAAATAAAGTTTAAGCCTTTAAGCCTCAGTATCAACATGTATGTTCTCCTTACTGTTCTCCATATATTTCTTATGTTACTAGTTGGGAGAATTTGCTTACACATCAAGACACCTCATCTTTAGTGATCATTTCCTCTATTCTCATGACCTGTATGTTTGATCAAGTAATGATACTGTAAGGAGAAATTAGATGCTTGTCACTATTGGGGCTTAAAGGGTTAACATTACAAATGTTTCTTGACGTAGAGTGACTTAGCTTAACCGGTGAAACAAACAGTTATAGTTAGAGACTGTTTTTTTGCAAACGGACAATGGATCTAACAGACTATCCAGGGAGTAAGAAAGCTTTTCTCCTTGATCTGTTTTACTAGTGAAATAAAATCACTTTCTGTCATTTACTAAATGTGTAAAGCTTGCAGTTTGTGCAGAGATTTTGCATTATATTTTGAGGTGTAAACCAAATTCAAAACTTTTGAAGCATTCCTTAATTCACCAAAGTCTTTCAATCTGCAGGAAAGACAAAAACTTTTCTGTAGCAATGGAGTGAGGAAAAACGAAGATTAGTACTTTTTGTTTGAAAGGTACTTAAGAAACTTTAAAAGAAAAGAATGGCCAATGTCTTATTATTGTGCTGAGCTCAGTTTTGGAGTGCAACGTTGGTGTGGCAAATGTAAAGGTGTCACATGAAAGAAAGTCTGTTTACTGACTGGCTAATAAAAATAACAGTTATAAATTAAAGTACATTTGTATTAACAGTAATTTATTGCTGTCACACCTAGGCTGTTTTGTTTTTGTCTATTCTCAGCTATTTTGGACATGGTAGTTGGATGAAAATGTTGAAAGCTAATAATTGATTATTTTGATCAAGAAAACAGTAAATTTTTTTCCTTTGAAGGCTTCAGTGAAATTTTCATATAATCTCAACTAGTTTTAGAAGTCATTTCCTTATGCACATTTTGTGAACTCTTTCTGGTTTTATGATTTCATTGCAGTGCTTACTTAAATAACACAATCGGCAATTTATTTATTGATAATAATGTAGTTACAGGTTTCTATGTTCAACTGCATTAAATAGCAATAAAAACACGAAGATGTATTACTTAAGATTTTTTGCTTAAATCTCCTTCCCAGTCTGCCTTGTCTTAAATTTCTAAAGGTTATGGTAGGAGTAGACTGCAAGCAGTCATTAATTTTCTTCACCATTTTTCACACATGTTCTGGTATCCGTGAAGAAAAATAACCACTGCTCGCAGTCTATGATAGGAGGGTCTGGGGATTAGTGTTAATGTCTTACATTTAGAGTAAAACAAAACAGAAGAATCTTGGTTTAAAAAGTCTTGTAACCCTGAATTTTGGATTAGAGGTGCTAATCCTGTCTTGTCTTAAATTTCTAAAGGTTATGGTAGGAGTAGACTGCGAGCAGTCATTAATTTTCTTCACCCTTTTTCGCACATGTTCTGGTATCCCTGAAGAAAGATAACCACTGCTCGCAGTCTATGATAGGAGGGTCTGGGGATTAGTGTTAATGTCTTACATTTAGAATAAAACAAAACAGAAGAATCTTGGTTTAAAAAGTCTTGTAACCCTGAATTTTGGATTAGAGATGCTAAAATCTTCAACTGAATGTACCTTTCTAGGTAGAAAGAATGTTTGAATGTTGGTATAGCAAAAGTTTCCTGCTGGTCGGAAAATTGTTCATGCTATAAGGATAGTACGCTGATCGCTTTGAAATCATTCAGTTAAGGAAACAAGCACCATTTTATTATGTCAAAATAGGCTTGATAGCTTGTGTGGAAAACACAAGATAGCCCATACTTTTTCCCGGAGATCTCTTGAGCCCCCACTATTCACTGGTTCGTCAGCTAGAATGCTGAAGTTACTAAGTGATTTTCCCAGACTATGTATGTTTTTCTTGTTCAGTCTCTGGCAACTTGTAATTCTTCAGTGCATTGTGTGTTTTGAGAGTGCTTGTTCTTGTTTATTTTTTTCTTTGTCAAAACTGTCACAGTCCTAAATGACCTGGACATCAATAACCTGCTTTGAAAGGGTTTTTGTTTTATTTCTTCAGTTGTAATGGAAATGTACTGGAGTGAGAGTAGATTTGCGTGAATAAAGTTCTATTAGAGAAGTTGTGATTTGTTGTTGTTTGTTTTATTTAAAATTCTTGGGAGGGTAGTAAGCTGTGACAAACAAACGATCCCGCCAGCTATGCAAACTACACACACTCCCAGGCAACTGAACTGTAAGTGGGAGACGAATTTTGTCTATGCCTTTGAAATCTCGTGCGATCAGACCGAATTTTTTTCGTGGGTAGTTTCACTGTGCGAAAGGAAAACAGAGCCTGATAGCAACCGGTTAAAAATCTCTGTAGCAAGCCGTGCAAAGTTACTGTGCTGATGCAGGCACGCCCTCCCAGGTAGAGAGAGCTGAAGGGGTATGTTTAGTTTTTTTACTGTTTTGTATGAGAGTGTAGGGAGGCGAATTTTGTCTATTACACCCTTGAAATCTCTGTGTCAGAAACATTGAAGTGTAGCAGGCCGTTCAAAGTTGCTTTTATTTTACAAAAAGAGAGACTTCTTGGAAGATTTTTGTCGAGCGCTCATTTTCGTGTGAGACTGGGATCTAGTTATCCTGGAGGCCTGGATCGAGGGTCCTTTATTTTCAAGATGGCGGAGGAGACAACTCTGAGCTGTTCGCAGGAATGGGACGCGTTATTTAGAAAACGTTTGGGGAAACTATCAGGCAAGTGTTACAGATCTTTTCTGTTAGATGTAACAGCTATCTCTCTTGGCATTAAACCATCCTTACTGTTTGATTACGCCGTCGTTGATTCGGAAAATGCAAGCAGTTTAGTGAAAGGTTTTGCAGCAAAAGGTTTTATTCCTCGTCCCTTGGACGTTCTGAAAGTTCACCAGGATATTTTCTTTGCCGATCTGAACGCCTTGGAAAATTATTTGAGAGACTGTGTCCATTCTGAAGAGTTCATCTTAATCGACGTCTCTGGAAAATTACAAGAACCACGTGTATTGGAAAACGAGATTGCGAAGCGTGTTAAGAAGCAGTTTAGGAAGATTGTGGAAAATTTACACCAGAAATCGGAAGATTCTCCGTCCTACTTCACACAGAGGGATGAAGTATTGCAAAATCATCAGTATGTGGATCTAAGCAGTTACACCGACGAGCATTGTTCCGTTCCGAGTGTCTTTGGCTTTCTTCTCGGCTATCCAGTTATTTATTGGTGTGACCAAGCTAATGAACACAACTGTCTCAACATGGTGGTTCTTAATCGCTATACAGTGACTCTCAAAGCGTCGCCATCGATCCTTCATTCTCTAGTCCCGCAGAGCTGTCACAAAGGTATTGCAGCTGCAGGTGAAAAATCGAAAAGTTGTGATCATACTGTGTTTTCATTCACGGCGCCTTTGGCCCTTGAATGTCATTACGAGACAAAAGTCAGCAAATGGATAGAGAGGATCTGTGCTATGGGTGAGACACTTGGAATTGCCGAGTATTTAACAGTTCAGAAAAAAACTGTGACATTTGCTCAAGTAGCGTTATAGTGCTTGAAAGACTGAAATTTGAACTTCCCGCCCTCGGAAACGTGCCAATAAAGTTGAGAAAAGTCGTCTCGGGTAGAAGGAATACCAACAGCAACCTACTCAAAGTTACCTTAGGCAAGCCAACTTTTCTTACATTTCTTTACCAAATGCAATGAAGTTTTTTTTTCATCATAAACCCAAAGTTGTCTGAGGTGGCATGGTAGGGTGAGCCTCTATATGTAGGTTGACCCTTCAACCTGAAACAACTTTTCTTTTTCCATTAATTTATTTGACACTTTGACACATTCACATTAGGCTGACCAAACTTACTTGTCTCCACCTAATTCCCCTTTCGGTAAATGTATAAGCCTCTCAAACGCCATATAGACATTTCAATCAAAATGAAATGACACCGTTTGTAAGGGACTGTGCAATAATTGTGGGGGGGGACAGGGGGGTTTGAACCTCCCGCTTCCCGTACCCTTTAATCCCGGTTCCCGCCCTGTATTTTTTTGCTCCCGCCCCTTCGCATTTTTTCGATTGCAAAATATTGCGCAATGTTGCGTAATTTTTCCCGTTTTCTCCCGCTTCCCGCCACCTTGGGAATCCCGCTTCCCGCCCCCTCTTCTCCCGCCTCCCGTACACCTCCCGCCCCCTTTTCTCCCGGTCTCCCGCCCCCCTGTCCCCCCCCACATAATTACCTGGAGGGGGGGGGTTGAAAATGGGAAAAATAAGGCTCAAAATTAAGTCGCACTCCCCCTCTCACTAAGTGAAAATTAACTTTAATCTCCCCTCACCTGCTGATAATATTAAGGTCAACCCCCCCCCCCCCCCCATTGGTTCCCTCATACCTAATTTACGTGTTGGATGTCTTTGTCAGGCGCAAAAAGTACTTCAAATGACTCTTCAATGGATGAGTTCTCTCCCTCGGAATCACTTGACTCCAATTCTGAAGTTGTGTCTTATTCACGAGTTATAAAATTCTTCATCTTCCAAAACATCCCTGGCAGCATTTTCACATGCGTGGTTGAGAACTCGTTTAGTTAAATCAGCCTTACTTCCGCTTATCTTGAGACCATGTTGTCTCAAATACATTTGCTGCTGGTTGTTTGTAAGCGCTTCCATATGTTTCATTTTCCAAGAAATATTAGACGGAAGAGCGTTCCTTTTTCTTACTCCTTCTTTCGCCTTTGCATCCAAGAACTCAAGGTGCTCTACATAACTTTTACATGCAGTCTCGTCCACGTTGTACTGGGAACAGAACTCTTGCAAAGACCTTTCTTCAGAGGAGGAAATTTTCCCTCGTTAAACAATTTCTTTATCTGGACACTTGGGAGAAGTTTATAAGCTTACTTTGCAAAGTAATCAAACTGTTTATATTTACATAGATCAATTTATTGCTATTAAAGTCAACAGCCCGGTTTTCCATTCTCTTTAATTACAATACAATGTAGGCTATCCTACATTGGCATCTTTCTTTTTCATTGAATAACATCATAGTGTCAGGGCTGTAGCCAGTTTTTTCTGATAACCGAGGCAATTGGGAAAGTGCCAAAGGCGCGAGCTTTTAGGGGGTCTGGGGGCATGCTCCCCCAGAAGATTTCGAAATCTATACGCTCGGAAATGCCATTTTAAGCATTTTCCAGGTGGTATTTTCCCCTAAACATTACCAAAATCCAAACTAACTTTAACAGCATTCCTGGTGCCAATAAAGTAGAACTGTTTTAATATATAACAGAGGCATTCCTCTCCTACTGCATGACAGACAGGAAAATATTAAATAATCAGCCAGTTCAGAGATCAAAGCACCTGGAGTTGATATTTTCCCAGTTTAATTCCAGTGTAAGCAAGAATAAATGTTTGAACTCTTCTACCACTTTTCCAGTTTGTGAAAGAGTGAAAAAGTAATGCCCCCCCCCCTCCCGTATCTATTAAATTTTACATCCAACCCCCCCTCTCTCTAGTTGTGATTTTCCCCTATGCCTCCCCCCTCTGGTTCCCCCCCCCTCCAGGTCATTATTGCACAGTCCCTAACCACTGAAAACGGAGATCAAATCAACGTGATTGAGGTTACTATTGTCTTGACCTTTGACAGAAATTCATTGAGCCTGGACTGCTCAGGCATCTCTTTCTTCTCCTCATTTTAGCGAGATTGAAACGCGCGAGCGGGAAAGCCCCAGTCCCTCCTCGTTTTTGCCGTTATTTTTCAATAATTCATTCTACTCGCCCACGTAGGATCTGAGGAAAATAGGACGACTGCTCGCAGTCTACCTCGAGCCGGGACGACGGCGCTTTTTAACATTGGTAAGATTTGACAAAAATCTGGTAAGAGTTTGAAACGGCGTGTAAGCACCTATAAAGGGCAATTTTTGACCAAAAAATTTGCAGTGAAAATAATTTCACAATTGAGAACGGGAGTTTTAGCTCGACTAACAGCGGCACCTCGTGCATCCGGCGTGTCACCCTCCCACTCCCTAACCCGGACAGCTTCTCTTGATATAGAGTCGGGTGCCTAAAACTCAAGCACTACACAGACCCTCTACAAATGCTCAAATGGGGATCTCACCATAGGGAGGGGGAGGGGAGGGGGAATCCACTAAGCGAATGAGTATTGCGGCTCACTTATTGCGCCTGCTCACACCTCAGTCAGTGCATTACCTTATGTACCACAGACCCCTGTGAAGACATTCACAGTCCAGGTCTGCAACGGGTGTTAGCTTGTGAACAAACTCCGCGGTGGGGGAGATAGAGCGAAAAAAAAAAACGCTTTGCGAAGCGAGCCGATGGCAGACTTGGGGAGATATCTCTCCCCTGAGGGTGGGTGCAGTCATCTCTCCCCTAGTCTGCCATCGGCGAGCGAAGCAAGCCGAAATATATATATATATATATATATATATATTTTGCGTTATTTTCGCCGCCGCGGAGCCTGTTCACAGGCTGACCGGTGTTTGGAAGTTTTCTTTCTTCGTGCGTACAAGTCTTTTCAAGCCCTTTTCTCGTTTGTTGCGAGGAGGGAAAAATGGAGAAAAAAGGGAATATTTGACTTCAGAGGAGAGGTACACGTATTGTGTGTTTGACACAGAAATCATAACTAAAAAGGACAGACAGATCAT
This sequence comes from Siderastrea radians, assembly GCA_964017195.1. Lineage (NCBI taxonomy): Eukaryota > Metazoa > Cnidaria > Anthozoa > Scleractinia > Rhizangiidae > Siderastrea > Siderastrea radians. The sequence goes on along the minus strand of OZ024890.1, from coordinate 59,255,222 downwards.
CGTATGAAGTTTGAGAGGACACAAGACGAAACTTGCTTTAAACAATGCATTCAAGTTGCAACACGTACAGACTTCTGTATGCCTGGCCACAGTTGTTCAAAAGTTGGATAACGCTATCCACCGGATAAATCGCTATCCAGTGGATAAGTGTTAGGGAAACCAATTGGGTTATACACTGGATAGAGAAGATAGCACTATCCACGTTTTGAACAATTGAGGCCAGGTTTGTAACTCTTGCCATGCAGCGATAGAATCTTCTGCAAATTTGACGTTTTTCGAAATGAGCGATCTCATTCAGTATTCAACGAATTCTTATACATTGTATTTATTGTAGAGTCGCTATCAATTATCTTAATTTTCCAGAAATTTAAACAAGTGAGGCTGCCTCAAACCCAGACGTTTCGCGTTCGAGCTTCGCACCCTTTCCCAACCGCCCGCGTTATATTTCGCTCAGAGGCGAAGTGCCAGTGGAGGAGGCAGCTAATGCCGAGATCAAGGAACATCAACGGAAACAAACGTCGCCCATACCTGCAATAGCGACCTGCAAGTTTGACAGTGACCAACCATACCTTGTACAACACCATACTTAGAACTTTTATTTATAATTATGTACAATGTTTAGCTGCCCATTTACCACAACCACTCAAGAAAAGTCAGTAAAGGTTTCGACCACGGTTTAAACGCATACAAATACCGAACTTAATGCAAGTTGGCAGTGGCGATCGTCGATTGTTTTTCGCTTGCATCAAATTCGGTGGATAAAGAATTGTGCTTGGAACGGACGGGGCAATTTCCTTGCTGAGGGCTGGTATTCCCTGAATTACAGTTAGTCTATCCTTGTTGGCCGTCAACGGACTCCTTCCATGAAAGTTGTATCGAGACTTCGTAGAAGAGTTCGCATGAAAGTCATTTCTTTTCGTGTATTTTCGAAGATTTCCTTTGGATCATCCGATGGGCAGCGAAGGCAATTCGGCGCCCAAACCATCGATAAGTTATTCACATCCATTTTGGTTACAGAACACATATTGGGAAGGGCGAAGATCTGGCATGAAAGAGAAAGAAAAGGAAGTGTAAGAGGCATAAGAGATGTTCTTTAGTGAAAATTAAAAAAACCGTTGTGACGTAATGTTCACATAGAAACGGTTAACTTATTTTAAAAAATAATAAAATATTTCCTGACTCAGAGCGCAATAAAAATTTTTAAAAACTGTTAAAGTGGAATATTTCGTCCGGACCAACCGAACTTCATCAGCCACGGTAGAAATGTGAATATTAAGAAGGGTTATATCACTTCATAAGGGTCGCAAGGGGCCTAAAATAATGTTACAGATGTTGGCTAATTCGAAGCCATTGTCTCTATTCAAAGAGGGCTTTCGTAACCGGATCTCAATTGCTTCCCTTATGCGGCGTTTGAACGTGTTGCTTTCCGTGGCGAGAACTTTTGTTATGTTGTTTAATTCTTCACGTCTGGACAACGCTAACCCGCGTAGCAGGCGCCTCCTTTTCCTCGCGCCCCACGCCCGCGAACCTTCTCTCTCTCCCCATCCAGCGCCTGCTACGCAGGGTAGCAGGCTAGGAAAGCACTCTTTAGAGGACAACCAGTGGGGTACCCAACCTCGTTCGCACGGTATTTCATCTTCTGACCTTGGGAACGAGTTGAAACAAAACTAAGGAGTTATCACAACCGCGACGCGACAACAAGGTCGCAGAACAGAAGTTTTAATTGCAAAAACAATGTTTCTGTCCGTGCGTTATATATTTTGGTACATTCCTTTGCCGTCCACTGCAAAACAACAACGTTAAGTTACCTTTTTCTGGGTTTAGTGGATAACAAGAACACACGAGGGTGTATTCCTTTCTCTAACTAACGTGAATGCCGCACCCTACGAATTCAGCTTCTGGGTTGTTTGGCCACATTAGACAAACTGCACAATTTGGAAAAATCATGATCTGTTTTTTGGGAGACGTTTTTCTTCTCGTTGCTGTCGTGGTTACTCACTAAATAAGCCTCGGCATCATTATACAAATTCTCCTCACTGGACTCCATGCATTTTGTTGATTGCTACTTGAGAGAACTTGTTTCCATATCAGGATAATTCATCTTTGCATGATGATCATTCCCTCCATTCTCATGAACTGTATGTGTTATGATGCTCACGAGAAATTTGATGATCACTTGAAGGGCTTTGAATGCTGTTTTACTGACTGAAATTCATACCTGAAGAAATCTAATTAAGTACGAGAGAACGAGTCTGTTAACTTCAGGAAGAGACATCGCAAGTGCCACGGCGATTGTAGGGTCGTCGCAGTTGTTTATACATTTTTCAGTGGGAAAGAGTTAAGGAAATTACTATAGGATTATTCAGGCGCTACTTTCCTGACTCTTCCCCAGTCATCTCTTATTGTCTTTTACGCGGGCAAGAGTCGTCGGAGACTGGAAGAAACTCCGCAACAAGAAGTGGATGGTGGGAAGGACGATCTCTCGCCCTCACGCTTTCCTCACCAAAAGAAGACTGGGGACAAGTAAGCTACTCTTCTGCATTCTGACCATAGACCTCGTTTAAGCCTCATTAAGAACTGAGCTCGCCCGGTATTGTTCCCGCGCGAAAATTTTCTCATTTAAATTCTTGTTTCACTTCTCGGCAGACCGCCCAGTAGACAAAAGGAAGTAATGTAAGTATTCTAGTCAGAAAATCAAGTATATCTCATCTCTTATAAGTCATTATTAAATTCTCAATCTCGGCTATTGAATTTCTCGCTTTCTCATTGGTTCGCCCACAGATTATCATAAAATAACGCTGCTTTTCCCCTTAAAAGCAAAATGGATGCCACCGCGAAGCAAAAGTTTTGTCCAAAAATATTGGGGAAAAAAAAAACTCACCAACGCTTACTGGGTGCACAAGACAACTACTCCTCTCGCACTTGTTGATTAATATCAACTCACTTCACATCTACCGCACTCTCTTCGACTAACTGCTGAATAAACTATCCCTTTCTCCCCCAGCAGCTTCCTGTGATATTGGAGTTTTAAAGCGGTAACTAAGAAAGCATAGCAAGTCCTACAGCGGGAAGTTGTCCTCCCTTCCCTCTCCCTCCCCCCCCCCCCCGAAATTGTGACTGAATATCATCTGTATTTCATTGTAAAGGATATTAAAATTGCTCCGGAATGAGAGGTTCGTGCAGTTCCCTGAACCACAGTTTAAGAAGTGAGGCTGGCACGTGCGGGTCGGTGATGTCCGTAGGGACTTCCCATCTGTCTAGTTTGAGCTTCTGAGCGTTCACCTCGTCAATATCCCCAGGTACCCTAAAAGAAACAAAAAGATTAGGGATTACATAGAGGATATTACACGGTGGCTTGAAGATATGAATTTTATTTTCGAGTGAAAAAACAATGTTTTACGAAAGAGCACGTCGAGTGAGTAGAATGTTGTTTTTTACCACGAGAAAATAAAATTCATATTTTCAAGCCACCGTGTAATTTTCTTTTTATGACATAGGCAAGAGTATTTTGAACTTTTTCTGTACAAACAAGTGTAAAAGCGGGAAATGACGTCATCGATAGTGAGGATGTGGAAAATACGCCACTCGAGTCCCGGATGTTGTTTCGTATGAACTTTACGAGTGGTGTATTTTTCACTAAACCACTCTCGTCTATATAACAATGTAAAATATGTCAAGCACGTCACGAGTTAGCCGGGAGAAAACGCTCCAGAGTCAAAGGAAGAGGGTTGCACAAGATTCCTTTTTTGTTGTTATTGTTGTTGGTTTTTGGATGGGCATTAGAATTTACTCTAAACAACTTTGATCTGTTGACTTACCTAAAGATACCTTCTGTTGAGGCGCCTTGATGTGTCAGAACTGACTCAGCGAGGGTAGGTAAAATCCAGGGTAGCTTAAGTGAAGGAAAACGCTTGGCTTGTGCCTCCATGATGTCTTCCAAGGTGGCGCCAAACATGGACGGGTGAAAAACAGAGGACTGGGGACAAGAAACACCACAGCGACTAAAGCGTAACGGTCAGAGGTCAATACTAATTGAGGGTACTTAAGCACGGACGTGACGTGACGTGAGCCACAGACGGCAATCGGACGGAAGTTGAATGTTTCCCTTAACATGCATTTTGACGCCATCGTGTCCATAATGGCAAGTCAACAGAAACCAAAACAAGACACTTCTTGGCTTTGATGGGAAGCAAAAACAAACCCACTGACGAAACATTCGACTTCCGGTTGTCGTCCGTGGCTCACCTGATTTTTAAAATGGTGAATACCAGTTCCAGTAGGGGGTGGGGAAGTTGACACTTCAAGTTGAAATCAACCGAGTTGATAAAAGGTAGATTGGCCACCATCAAGTGATCCAAAAACCGAAGTTTCCAACGTTAGTCTTTCGCAGGCCTTTAGCGTCGAATCGTCGGCTTTTGAATCCCGTTTTTACGGTGACCTGTGGCTTTTGAGTTCTTTATCCAATCTCGTACCCAGAGTCCTCAGGCTTCTTGGTCAGCGGGTGGTCGCCGGGAGAGACTCTGGGGTAAGGGGCTGTTCCTGGGCTGTTTCCTGCGGTAACAATTCCATTACCCTAGAGTCTCTCCCGGCACCATCCGCTGACCAAAGAGCCTGAGGACTCTGGGTACGAGATTGTTCTTTATCCAGCTTTGTCCATGAACATGTTCAACTTCTACACTCACTTCTTGACAAAATCTAACGGTAAATTTCTTAGTATGTTTGACTTTGTATGCAAGCTTCCCATGCAAAACGAGGGCTAAAGGAATACAAACACTCGCCCACAAGTCGACCTCACATGGAGTCGAAAAGGGGGAAAGAGGTCTTGGAACGAGCTCGGAGCGGGACCTCCAATACCAGAAAAGAGAAGCGAAGGACTTCTAGAAGGACAAGGGAATAGGAAACTTGAAAATCTCCAAAATTGCTTTGGAAAAAAACGAAAACAATCTCTCCCTTGTTGTGCAAAAGAAGTCATTAAGGCTAATGAGGTTCTTAACCGGCACATGCCAACGGTCTTTGCTAGAAAAAAGCGCTCTTACTCAATAACCGACTTACCTTAGCCTGCTGAATTTCGTCAACACTGGGCTTCCTCAAGCCTCTCTTGGCGCCAGTTCTAGCAACTCTTTTAAGTCTTACAGAACAATGCTGAGCATACTGAGTGACTGGAATCTAGAACATTTTAATGCCAAACAGTGATAAATATTACAGTTAATTGAGATTCGTTACATGTAAATCAAAACCAAAACAGTGACTCTGATCCATCAGAATAGACGCAAGAAAACAACATGTAACGACAGGAAAATGCATGTAGCAAGTCACAAATAGAACAAACAGTAAACACAAATTACTAAACCCACTCAATTAAAAACCGCTCTGTTGCTCTGTCGCCTGGAAGGCTCTTCCGAGCAGAATCTCGTCCAGAACCGTGACTCAAATTTAAGGCAAGTACCGCCTTCTGCTCCGGGATAGTCGGGCACGAAAACCACGAGAACGCGCGCGAAAGTCGGTTGAAACATGCATGGAAACGCGCATGTGTTTCTAACCAAGCACACACAAGCTGCAACCGACTATCCTTGATTAAAAGGAGAGACATCTCACAGTCTATGCCCTAAACTCTATAAATACTGTGTAAACTTACGTCTTTCCAGTCTGCATCTTCAAGATTTTTGTTGATATAGCCCTCTAAGTACGAGTGGAATTTTGTTGAAGGAGGAAACAGCGCGAGGCATATCGCCATGAGCTCCCAGCCACAGCGCAAACTATCCCTGGAAATGAAAACCAGAAAAATCTATCACACATTTTAAGACGGAATCCATTAGGAAATCGAGTAATTTTAATTCTCAGTGGACAAAAATCTTGTACCAGAATAATTTAAAGCATATCGCATTCTTTTTTACATTTTTTGAGAGCTATGGATGTAATTTGTTATCTGTAATAACCCCAAAGACAATTTCTTATGGGAGCCCGAGAAAATAAATCTCAAATTTCACAAAATGAAATCTTACGCCTAAAAATTTACCTATTTTACCTGTGTTTACACAATTCCTGTGGATTTTGAAATTTAATTTCACGGGCTCTCATAAGAAATTGCCTTTGGTGTTATTACAGATAACTTATTATGTCTATAGCTCTTAAATAGTGTAAAAAAGAATGCGATATACTTTAAATTATTCTGGTACAAGGTTTTTGTCCACTGATTACTCAATTTCCTGATGGATTCCGTCTTAATTTTTAAAATTATACTTGAAAAAAAGCGAGGCCTGGTCAGCCTGTTGTACTTGTCAACATGACAAAAAGACAGTCGATAATCCATCTTTCTTATTTGCTTAAAATTTACCATCTTTCTTTCTTTATCATACACGTATGATGCTTTCGACACTGCTAATCCTAGCAATATGCAGAACGCATTTTACAACAAACCTCGTAAATGTGACCTCGCTCGCCACGAGTCTCCCAGTAGCTCAGTGGTTAGAGCATCCGACCGGTGTACGGGGACTCAGATAATTTTCGCATTTCTCCCATGCTCGTGAAAAACTGAATATTTCACCTTTCTCCAAAAGATTTACTCAGGAAAACTCAGTTTTTACGAACAGCTAGCCTGCGAATACAGTCCTAACTGTGATTGAGCAATTTTTAAAAAGAAATGAATCGCACTGTTGTCTGTATTACTTACGGCCTAAAGTTATCGGTGGTTTGCTTGCACAGCTGAAGGTAAATCTCATCTCTCAGAACAGGAGTCCCCCAGCCCTTGGTAGTGAGCTCCAAAGCCAGCTTCTCTGGGGTTTTCCCTTTGATTGGTCGATCACCCATATAACCGAGAATAAGTTTAAACATTTCGATGGCATCTTTCTTTAGCTGTCTGTCCTGGATCAGGATAAGGGGTTTTTTGATTGGCACCTGTCAACCAAATCAGGAACACGTTTTGGTCAAGGTACAGTCACACAGAAACACAACATGAAATTTCGTTGCACGTGTAGGTAGAATTTGGTGTCGGCCAGCCACAGGTAGCAGTATACCAACTGGTATACCTGAATAAAATCACCCGATACAACCAAGTTTCCCCCAAAGTAGAGAAATAAACAGTACACTGTAAACCAGAATCTTCGTTTTTCTGTCTTTTCCTTTTAAAAAAGGTGACATACTAAATATAGACTGCTTGCAGTCCCTTTCTGGATAGTCGAGAGGGCGCGCGAGATAGCCGAGAGCGCGAGCTATCAACAGCGTGGCGCGATTGGAGCAAGGAGAAAAAAAAACGAGAAGAGACTGAGGGAGAAGCCCTAGTTCCCCTCCGTACGTTCGCTTCAGGTTTCGACTTTTTCGCTCGGCTATTTCGCGCACCCTCTCGACTATCCAGAAAAGGACTGCCAGCAGTCTATACTAAATAAATCCAGCAAAATACTGTATACCCAATTCTAAAACCCTTATATACCGTATACCCTTAACCTCTGACAGGCTTGGTCACTTGAGATTCTACATTGTTGCACATGTTATAATAAAATAAGGATAAAATCGTTATTTGATTAATGCACACGGACTTTTCCTGCGCTTGTAAAATGCTTGCGATCACATTTCCGGGTGTTTGGCTAAATTAACTCAGGTGAGTCCCGAGTGTATCACAGGTGTTTAACGACGTACTACTTGCAAGGCAATAGGACGGCAAAATATTAGAAAACTAAAGGGGAATGTGGCATCGATCGAGAAGTTTCATGCCAAGTTTTAACTCAAGTGGGCCACAAGCCTGTTCTCATAAAAGACGTTTGCTGCAAACTAACCAGAAGAACCGCTGGCACATCTGCGAAGTTGAACACAACTCAACTTTGACGGCATGCTAATGGCAAAAAAATGGGATGATACCGGCAGCAGATGAACCCATATGTCAGAACAGTATCCCAGGAAATACCAGTTATGTTGCATGCCTGCGACATAACCTGAGACAGTCTCTGATACCAGTGCATATGTTCCATTGTGCCGGAATAGTATGCCAGGCAGCATCAGAGCCTATGACGCATATAAGAATCAGCAGCTTAAAGGTGCTGTGTAAGGAACTAGGACATAATAACATGGACTACGTGGAGAGGTCTCACTGTTACTGTGGGCTGGTTTGTCTTCACCAGCTCTATCAGAATGTAACTCTAAAACAACTTCCTAGTAACTAAGTCGTAAGTTTTAATACCTTTGACCAGGAAAGCATGCTTGCTAATGAGATCCTTTTCCGTCTGAACACTCCTTTCTTGTGATGGCTGAAGTAGTCTTCATACGCTCCCAGGGCTCGTATCAATGGAGGTTTGGAGCCAGGGATGGAATGGGAACGCTCCTAAGAACATGAAATACCATTATTACGAACTCCTTGACAATTCCTCGATTCTCTTTAACTGAACGCTATCAGGTTTTGATAATAAACATATGAATTAAGAGGTTTATTAATTTCTAAAGAAACCGTGGTGCTGTGTCGGTGGGAAAGTGGAAAACAAAAAATTTGGATTCATCAGCTGAGTTCATAAGGCAAATTGGCTAAAGTATAGCAATTTGAAAGCTGAGGTTTGGAGAGTTAGCCCTTCATCAGAGTGAATGAATATCCGCACATTATTATTGCAGAACATTAAAAATGTAAGGGTTGTAGAAGAATTTAATGGTGTAATTCTAGAAATTTTGCTGGGTTTTGATTTTGTGACATCTATTTTTACAATTCTGGATTCGGTCTGACGAACGGCTAACGTTCGAAACGTCAGCTTTATGGCGGCCGATTGACCTTATCAACTCAGTTGACAAATTCAGATTTCTTGATAACAAACAACCTGGTCATCTCAAGAAAAACGTTAATAACCCTGGTGACATGCCCCTTTGAATATCCTCCTAACAAGAGCTTCTTACCAAGGTACTGTGTTTCGAAGATCCTGTGGCTGGTGAAGCAATGGAAGATGGTCTACTAAGTCGTGGCAGAGTGCTTGGTGTCCCCAGCGATTTTGTATCCAAGTCATCGTCGTCGTCATCATCGTCGTCATCGTTTCTCAGGTCCTTAAGCACACTGTCACTCACTTGTCTCTGATGCCGTAGCGAACGGATACTCATTTGGCTTTCACTGAGGGAGGGCGGGGCACATGCTTGCACCAGGCGTGCTGTGGTAGCTGGCATGCCACCTGCTCTTAGTTTTATACTCAACGAATCATCGACACTTTCCTTGTGACCTGCGTTTTGAAGTACATAATCTATTATTCAAATTTTGATTCAAAATAAACTCAGTGTTGAGGTGCATGTTTTGTCTCATTGCACTTTGGCAAATGAGGTTCGAGCTACGGAGGATAAAATTGTAAAGAAAATGACCTGAAGAGAAAAAAATGCACTTTGGGTTAGTGGCAGGTTCAAGCTCAAATTATCGAGGGTAAAATTACAGTAAAAGTATCCAGGCGATATCAATTTAAGTTCGAGTTACCGAGGGTTCGAGTTACCGGGAGTCACTGTCACCGGGATGTAAAATACAAGTCAAAACTCTGAGTGACTGTCTCTCCACAGGCAGCGCAAGCTAACGTCTCGAGAAAGCGCCAAATTTAAAATTATTCATCATTCATAAAAGTGTTGTGTGAGTCCGAACGTGATCTTCCAGCGAAATCGGTACTGGGCTACATGGGGGCCGTTGAGAATTTGAACGCTTGCAGGACATTGATATTGTATAGAGAGTAAAATGTCATCAGTAAATTTCATTTATTACGAAGGGAGAAACAGAGGTAGAGAGAAAAGCTCAAAACGGCAAAAATAAGAGGTAGGTTTGTATTATTTTTTTTATGGAATGTGCGTGAGTGAAATTTTGTTTTATTTAACGTTTGAAATCTATGACATTTTACTCTCCCTACAATATCACTGTCTTAAATGCGTTCAAATTCTCAACGGCCCTCGTGGAAAGGTCATGTTCGCACTGTCTCACACAAGCTTTTATGAACGATGCAGTGTTCTCCTTATCAGGCGGTAACCGGTAAAATTTACCGCTTGTAGCACCGCTTGTTACCGGTTAGAACCACATGCTAAGGCCTGGATTACAAATATCCAAAATATTTGATATAGATATACTATTGGATTGAATTGTGAAAGGATTTTTCGACATTTCTCCGTACGTTTCTACGTTTATAAGATGTTAATCCTATCTTTTCATTGTTTCTCCGTATTTTCGTACGTTCCTAAGGTATAAGTCTTCTGGGCGTTTCCGTACGTTAGTACGTTCATCAGATGTTAGCCTTTTCTTCTCAACGTTTCTCTGTACGTTAAAATCAATTCCAAAAATATTAGTGTTATCTTTTCGCCGTTTGTCGGAAGGTGTTGTTAGTTTTATCTCCTTGACATTTCTCTGTAAGCTAGCATGTTCGTACGGTATTAGTGTTATCTTCTCGACTTTTATCCGTAAGTTGGTATGTTCGTAAGTGCTGATATAGTATTATCTTCTCCCCGGAGATCTTCGTTGGTACCTTTCGTGAGGTGTTTACTTCTCTTCTTGGCGTTTCTCCGTACGCTAGTACATTCATAAGCTGTTCAATGTTAAGCGTTTTCTTCTCGACGTTTATCTGTACAGTTTTTGAAACCTGTTTGAGCGGCTAGTTTCACGGGTAACATTCTGGCTCTTATGACGGCACTTCGACTTCGGGGTGGAAAAGGATTTGCAAAAGGGCTGCTTTACCGGTCTGGAAAACTGATTTACCTGTTGCCCTGAAAATTGGGGAGAACACTGACGATGAATAATTAATTTAGCGCTTTCTCAACACGTGAGCTTGGGCTGCCTGGGTCTTTCTGACCATTTCTCAACAAATTACACAGTAGGTAGAAAATTAAACGGTCTGCTTGGTTATTACCTTTCTTAGTGGCTTTTAAACTTCCATTTTTCACAAAGACTGAGTCATCCTCTTTCTTTTCCTTTTTAACAGAGGCAGCTCTGTTGGCCAAAATACTTCTGGATGCACTTTCCACTGCTTGCCGTGCCCTCTCTATCGTCCCTGAAGGGCTGAGGTGATCATCACAGGGGCTGCGCACACAGAAATTACATGATATTACAACAACTATTTCTACTTCTGACAAATACTCATCGGAGTTCTATATTGAATAACGGAAATTTCTTGAATGGAATAATGGAATTATGGCCATTTTGCAGTGAAATAATAGAATAATGGCCTTGGCGTTCAGGAATAATGGAATAACGATTTCTCTTGATATAATCATCGACGTTTACATTTCCCCAGAAACAGCGTAATTTTGCCTTTCCAGCAGGAATAATGGAATAATGAACACTACATTATTTCTCTTCATCCCGCGATTCTATAAGTTAAATTAATTTGTGAAAGATGTCTCTAAGTTAAATTAATTTGTGAAAGTTGTAATTTTATATTTAGTTTGTACAAAAAAAAACTGTAATATTGTATTAAGTCCCTGATCATGAGAAACCACATAACTATTGCTTTCAGAACAAAATGGAATGGTCTGAGATGATTTTATCAGACCATTTACAAACAATAAAAGGCAGGCAGGCCCCTTTAACATCACTTACTCGTCCAGAATGCCATCTCGTGATAATGTTCCAGATGGTGTCAGCCGATCTTCATCATCTGTTAAATTCTCTTTTTTGTCCTCACCATCAGGTGATGGCAGGCTTTGCAGCTCAGGAATAGGCAGTTCAGGGGATTTCCGTTTATCCAAGCTTTCCTCTTCAGCTTCAGCTGTATCAGCTGTTGCTGCCACCTCTTCACAGTTTTCGTCAACTACTTTTTCAGACTCATCCTCCAAAGGTTTGCCATCAACACCATTTTCTACAACAGTCAAATCCTTGGCAGCACTGGCAGTTGTATTCGGAGAGCTTGTCTGTTGTGAACGATTGAATAAGACGGTTCTTATAATTATTATTGTTATTGCAATATATTCATGATAATTTTACAAGTCTTATGATAAACATTTTTATTTTCTTTAGAACCATTATCTTAACCCACATATCACGAACCAGTAAAATTTTGGTCTTTAGTTCTTAAAATTTCATTTGCCTTCATGAACCCACTAAAAAAACAGCTTTCAACTAAAGGGTTTTTAGCAAGTCTTTTAACATGGTCCCAGACATCACGTGTTTTCCCTTTGCCAAGGTTATAGTTGTAATAGAATGAAATGTAGCAAATAACATCACGCACAGTGATTGCATTTAGAAATTACACCAAGGAGTTGGGTCATGTAGTCACTCAATTCATTGCACAGGTTAAAACTTGCAGTCATGTAACAACTGGGGTGCATAGACTGCTAGCAGTCCCTTTCTGGATAATCAAGAGGGTGCGTAAAAGTTGCGAGCCCAAACCATCAACAGCACAGCAGGGTTGTCCCTAACCGCCGGCTGCCGGCAGAATTAACCGACTACTTGGGTCGTTTTTGCCGGCTACTCTTGTGATATACATATTTTTTAAAAACAAATTATTTGTTCCTTTACTGGCGCAGATATATGAAAATGAAACTTATTTCCCATTGCAGTATCTTGACTTAAAAATAATCAAGTTGGCACAGAGATACACGATTGGCAAAATAAAATGTAACGGCGATCTGACTTGTTATTAATGTCACATGTTTTGACAGTCACTGAAATAAATTTGATTCTTATCCGGGATTGCACGCTGATCGATTAGGTCACTGCGTTGAGTTCTGGGAATTACATGTAGAAAATCACTGAAGGCATGAGTTTATACAAATAAAATTGAAAACTTACGATTACTTTTGGAACTGACATTATTGGAAATTTGTGCTCAGAAAGAAGGAAATTCCATTTCTGGGGACTTAAAATGTAAAAATTTCCTGGGGGGCACGCCCCCAGACCCCCTCTAGAAGAGATCACCGTCAGTGCTCGATAATCACTATCTAGCTACTTAGAAATTTTTGCCAGCACCTTGAAAAGTTGTGGACAATCCTGGTGCAGTAAGACTGGAGCGACGAGAAAAAACAGGAAGAGACAAAAACCTCTCCCCCATCTCTCCTCCACTCGTTCACTCAAAGTTTCGGTTGGTTTTGCTTGGCTTTCTCACGCACCCTCTCGACTATCCAGAAAGGGAATGCTAACAGTCTATTGGGTGCATGACGTACTGTGGGAGTCAGACTGGGAGGAGGGGTGGTAGGTAGTGATAAGTAGATGGCTGGATAGTCCTTAGGATGTTCTGTTCTAGGACTTCTTACAAGTAAGTTGTCATCTGTTTTCTTTAATTTGCTCATATACACATCGTTTTTGAGCACCTAGTCCAAATGTGTTCATGAACTTAAATTATGGCAACATTAAAGGCAAGAACACGTCATTGAGGTTTTGATCTTCAGAGTTTGCACATGTAACAGCCAGTTCAGATACTAAATAACCTCTGGATCATGCTTACTAGATTCTGTGAATATGTTAAATCTAAACAGTCATAATAACCTCTGAATCATGTTTCCTATGTTCTCTGGAGCTGGTTCGTTCTCTTTTCTCTCGGCTGCTACCATGCCGTCGCGAAGAAGAACCTTCCCTAGAAACTCCATCCTTTCTGCCACTACTTTCCCTTTTGAGTAAAGAGCCATCCTCATGTCTACTTGAACCTTCTTTCCTCAGGCTTCCATCCCTTCTCCTTCTGTCTGACCCTTCACGCCTTGTGGAACCTTCCTTCTTCTCCTCTCTGGCTTTAGCTGCTCTGCGCTTTTCTCTTGCTTTTAAGGTCTATATTGAAAAAAAAAACAAAAACAAACAAACAAACAAATCTCTAGAGATAAACAACCTGAACAATAATTATTATGAACTACACTCATCAGCTCTTGTAATAGCCTCTTAACGCAGTGGTTTTTAGGGAAGTTGTATTACCCTCCTCCCCTAAAAACGACTGCGTGGAAGGTTACTCTTTCAATAACAATCTTGTATTATTTTAATATTTGATTTACCAGCAACAGCAGTTAAAAGATAATGCATTTTCACGCACATAAATTGATAATTCATAAACTGATTTTGGTCCCAGAGATGCACAGATCAAAAGACAATTTATTTAGTGATGGTCACCTTTCACCAACACGTTCAAGAACATTTGTTTATCAAAATGCTTTTTTTTCTAACAATCTCTTTATCGAGTGGGAGTGGGGAAGAATAGAGGGGCGCCAGCAAACATGACTGTAGTCCAGTCAAAGTATGGGATTTTGGCTGACTTTCAATCGCTGTAAAGCTCAGGGTTAAAACTTGGCAGTCGCACGGTCGCCCATGGCAATTAAAAAGTGTCCAGGGCCACTAAAAGTTGAGGTTTGATCGCCCGAAGGGTGACTACGATTTGAGAAGTGCACAAAGAGTAGCAGTAACAATAAAATAAAATGTTCTTTCCTTTCTTTACTCGACTCTAAGTTCATCAATTGTAGTAAAAGTTTAGTTCTAAAGCGCAAATTTCAAAGTCGTTCGTGATCGAGTTTTTAGATTGCTCCGATATGTAGACGCCATTTTGATTTTACTGACATGAGAATCCAGACATACCCAGAGCTCAATGCGGTACGTTTTCAAACATGAATATCGGCAAAATCACTCAATACTGCTCGATATAGTAGACTTACGTTTCACCTAAATTCAAAAGCAATCGAAAGAAACTTAGAATGGTGGTACTGAAGTTTATAGATGTTGACAAGATCGTTTTGCCCGTATTTGGAAAATAATGGTCCAGTTTTTCTTTGGGAGTTTAAGGACCAAGTCAGAGGCTATAGATGAAGAAAAGAGCAAACAAGAACGAGACGAATGATCCCCAACACAGACTGAACAGAGTTTTTAGCATAATGATTATAACAATTTTTCCAATTTTTCGACAGCACATTTGCAAATGTGAGCTTTCAAGACAAAGTTAAGATCTAGCAAATTTCTTTTGGCGTTTCAGTAGAACACTCTACTAAAAAACACGGGCTCAAACAGCCGTGAGGCGGTTATTCGAGTAAAAATGGTTTAAACTTTTTTTGTGTTAGTAGAGGAAATTTGAGGGCTACTTTATTTTGGCCTGGGCCACTAAGAATTCAGGGATACTGGCCCGCGTGGCGACCAAGCACTGAAGTTAAGTTTTAGCCCTGAAAGCTGAACTCAAGAATCCATTTTTTAAGGGACTGGCATTTCTCCTGGGACAAAATACTTGTTGATATTTTGTGCGAGAACTGAATCAGATAGTAAAAGTGGTAATAAACAAGTTAACATTATTTTTGAGACTTCATTCAACATTTTTACTCAAAATATGCAAATTACCTCACAGTTATAAGTTGTATTACATCAGTCTATTGTGGTCTAATTTTTGATCACGTGATATAGGTAACTAATTTCTATAGAACTTATTTCAAATTTTTTAGAGCAGAATTACAAAGGTTCAAATTAAGTCAGCCATAATCTTCACAGTGCACTTTAACTTACTGAACATTTAAGCATCATTTGCAACCCAACCAAGATGGTGTTGGAGACCATCAGATGAAAAGAGTGTACAGACAACTTCTAGCTTTCAAAGAATTCAGCTGTTTTTGTTTATCACTTATTGAACATCACTGGTAACTTGAAGAACTGAAACTGCACGTTTGTCCTGCATCTGCCAAGCAACTAGGTATCACAGTTATAATTCTTTCAGAGGTTTCTTGAGGCTCCTTTACACAAGGCTAGTAACTCCCAGACCCAGAGCAAATAATTCTAGTGCCACTGATACTGGTGTTTGTCACAAATACGGACTTGCACTTTTTTATACTGCTCTGTTTTCAAAAGAGTAATGAGGTTGCTGGTGACAAACCTTGGGAGAATTATGCACACAAAATTGGCTTTTGTCTCTGCCTACACATGTACTTGAAATTATGCTCTCAAGGACCAGCTGCTACACCAAAAATAACCTTATTATTAAAATAAGCAAATGTGCTCTCTTTTACTGCCTAAGTTGGAAAATCATTCTCTTGGGCGATTCGATGAATTTTTCTGTGTTATGTTTATAGTATGTACAGGACTGTATGGTACTTAACACAGTTACTTATGGCAACCTTTTCATCGCTTAAAAATGTAATTGAAACTTCGTCATAGTTTCTGCTTATTATTCTACCATGCACAGCTGTATATCCCCTATTAGCTGTGGTTCAGTCTCTTTTGTTCTTACATGCTTCGATATTGTTGGGCCAACATATCGTAGCGTGTAAACCAGCCTTTCAGGGTTGATAAATAGTGGGCATACCTTAGGGTGACAGATGCATGTTGAATAAAGAAAGATGCAAGCATTAAGTATCTTGGACTATCTTCATGGCTATTTATGCAGTAATAAGGACTTAAATTTTTCTTTGAGAATGTCAGAAAATTCAGAAAATTCAGATTTTCTGAATTGGGCAAATTTTCATTCTTATGAATTGGCTGTGAATCGGGTGTCAAAATACATGCAAGATTTGCACTCCGATACTGCCATGTAGACAAATTGGGCCAACAAACCATAACTTGTAAACCAGCGTAAAGGTGGCTCCCTATAGTTTTTGTAGTGCCTGCAAGCTGTTTTCTACAGGGTTGTCCCTAACAGCTGGCAGCCAGCAGAATTAACTGGCTACTTGGGTCGTTTGTGCTGGCTACTTTTGTGATTATATATTTTTTTAAAGACAGATTATTTATTCCTTTACTGGCGTAGATATATGATTATGAAACTTATTTGTCATTGCAGGTTACTGACTTAAGAATAATCTGGTTGGCACAGAGATAAACGATTATTAGTTCATTACGATGAGATCTAGGAATTATAATTATGTAGAAAACCAGGCTGAAGGCATAAGCTTATACAAATAAAATTGAAAAGTTACGATTACTTTTGGAACTGACATTATTGGAAATTTGTGCTCAGAATCAAGGAAATTCCGTTTCTAGGGACTTAAAATGTAAAAATTTCCTGGGTGGCATGCCCCCAGTCCCTGCTAGAAGGGATTGCCTTCCACGCTCGATGATCACTATCCGGCTACTTAGAATTTTTTGCCAGCTACTTGAAAAGTTGTGGACAACCCTGTTCTATAATGGTGCAATGGCCAGGATTGAAAATCAAAGCAGCAAACCCGCACTGGATCACGGAACAAAATCTTTGAACACACCACAAAATGCCCACAGTGTGTGTAACACACAGTAGTCTCCAAATTGTCACTTACACGCAAACTGAGGAAAAATAATGCTTATTTTTCTTGTTTCCTTTGGTGAAAGTTCCTGAAATTTGTATTCACCAAAGGTAACATGAGAAATGGCTGCAAATGGATGAAAAATAGCAAAAAATTGGTCATCTCTATGATTAGCTGTTGCCATAGCAACAGTATTTGATGGAAAAATGTCACCAGAGGAGAAACCCTTGGTACGTTATTGATCTTCCAGTACAAAAACCCTAAGGTAAAACTAATATTTTGACGTTACCTCACAGACATATTAAGTAGTTGATACTATATGGAGCCACCTTAACCCTTAAGCAGCCTTACCATGATCTTTCTACCCAAAATAAGTTTGTAAATCAAAAATGTTGTCAACCCCCCCCCCCAAAAAAAAATCACAAATTTCAAACCTCAAAATAGGCCTTCACACCAGTCCCTGTCACTAATGTAACAAAGTACCCCCTGGGGTCTAAAATAGACTAAAATTCATATGACTTGTGTAAACTCTTCCCTGTTATCAGACACCTCCATAAACTGACATTCATCCCTGTCCCTTTGATCTCTGCGACACAGAGGTTCCACTATCTAAGAGATTACAGCAACTACATCATCGTACCTGTAGTTTGGCAAGGGGGATGATTTCCACGTCTTTTGGTTTGTGCCAGACTGTAGTCTTTGTTCCTGCACAGTAGTAATAGTAACGCCGAGTCTTTTGGTCATAAAGTTCCCACCACTGGCTGTCATTTGCTTTCCTACTGTAATCAAAGAAATAATTCTTTTGTTGGTAAAACTTGCATAGGCTTATGTTACAACCTTAAACTGATATTCAGGTCGCAAAATACGATTCCATCCACAGAGTGAAATGTTAGAACCATAAAATGTACTTCAGGATTTCATCCACAGAATCAAAACTTTGAACCATTGGCTTGTACAGCATGATAAACAGTACCAAAGGAAATGGCTTTCATTTAAATGGTCACATGTTACTTAGGATTTTGTTCACCATAATGTGGACATCAAAGACTAGCACATGAACATAATAAAAAGTCAGCCTTTAAACACTACGGTACCGATAGTGAGGTACACTTGTACTTACTAGCTTCACAGCTTTTATTTTGATCTGTGATGCTTTTGAATAGAATTCCTTGCACATACTAAAGAGGAGAGAGTAAAAACGTAATAAATGGCTGCTTGACTTACACTCTGACGCCAGCTGGAGGGTCCCATAAGCACTGACCACTTTTGAGATTGGCATACATTGGCTCCTCAGTGCGGGGCTCAATTATCTCCACCCAGTCCACCCTGAAATGGCAATATAAAAATTGGTCTGTATAATTGCAGAATATGGTGACAGCATGCTCTAGACATAATTTAATTGCTGTAGTTATTTATTTATTTATTCATTTATATTTATTCTTGCATTTTATCAGACTATGATTATAATAAGTGATGTCAGATGATTTCAAATGAGAAGGAGGAAGGCTGCAGGTACCATTAAAACATTAGTAGTAATGAATCCCATAACACCTGACATCTCTGCATTGTTACACCAAAAGTACCAGCCAGTAACAAATCTGGATTTTGCCTTCTTTTGATACAAATTGGCAATACAAGTAATGCGTGTTATAATGGCCTTTAGGTCAATAGAATCCAATCATTAAGGAAGGACGTGGAAACAAGGAGAGTGGGTCAAACACTAAGAGGTAAAGGTGGCTTACTTGAGGCTTTGATAGAAAAGCTCTCACAATTTAAAAAAATTGCATTCCGACTTGAAGAGTTTAAACTGGTACTCTTTCCATGAACCACATTAAGGTGGTACAACTGGCCAAAATGTGTTCTAAAAGGAGTCTTCTAAAATACTTTATCCACTTAGTTTCAATTTCAAACATAACTATTCTCTAGTATTTTTTCCCGTAGCATCCGAATTTCAAGTCAAATTTTTGAATTTCCTGCCAGAAAGGTGTGAAAATTAACACCTAAAAATGTCACTCAAACTCATAATTATTTTCGTTTCTTCATTTCTTTTTGTTTGAAAGCTTTCTTCTTTGCACTTTCAAACACCTTTGTGAAAAGGATTCTTGTGTGACTTAGCCGCCATCTAGGTGGAAATCCTCTGGGAAAAAATCTAAGATCTCTAAACCAGGCACGTGACATGCCACAACATCGATCCAATGCCATGAGAAATTGCGGCTAAGTCAGGCAAAATAACTCCATTTCTGTTTATTAACTCTGGCAACTTTCAGCAGAATTGATTAAAATGCGTGGAAAATATTCCTATTTTAACCCTACATGCGCTGATAATTCGTCGAGTTTTGCATGTCTTTATGCTTTTGTTTGCTCAGTTCGAGTCCACCATGTTTGTTTTCTGCATTATAAGTTCCATCTCATGGAAAAAACACGGAAAATGATTTGTCAACTTTACCTTGCTGCATGAATGCATGGTACGGTTTTCCTCTTGTTGTGTATAAATATGCCCAGGTATTATGATAAACTGAGCTTGCTTTTTCTGATGTGTGGGATACCAATTGAAATCAACAAAAAGTCTGTTAGTTTTCTGGTTGATATAGCTTGTCGTTATGTTTTCATTTACTCTCAATACCTTTAGCTTTGCCGCTGTAGATTCAAAGACATCCAGCCGTGCGCAAGACCGGAAGGGAGTCTACGCGCAAAATTCCAAGATGGTGACCCAGAATGGCGGCCTAACAACGAATTTCAACCCTCTCTTTCTCGGAAAATAGCAATCACTGAGCCATTATTTTGTATATAACAACATAACAATACATGAAGTACACAATAAGCAAAATAACAAGAAAACATTTTTTGGACCTTTAGCAAATAATATTGTACCACCTTAATCTTTTACATGTTATTCTAACAAATAGAGCAAGACAAGAACTTAACAACTCACGTACATGAAAAGAATTAAACGGAAATTGCTGCAAATTAACAGCACTAACTATTTTAGCATACTACAGCTCACAACATGCAATACTCACAGCAAGTACAAATCTACATTATAGAGTGTACTGCCAAAAATTAGCGAAACGTACCTCTAACCATGTGCAATAATATTGCAATATTGCAAAAATCCCAATGTATATTGCTAAAAAGGACTGTGAGAGTTTAACGAAAGCATACATGTAGTTCCCATTAAAAATAAAACAAAATAATTAAAGCAATATCTATCCATCTAATTATGAATACTGGGAAACACTGAAACAATGAACACTGAATCATGTAAATCGACTTTCCTTTATAATTGAAATTTGGTAAGTTCTCGATTATTCGGTAAGAACAATAAAAAATTTAACCTTTACGCCACAACATGGTAACAGCAATGTACATATTAAGGTTAATTATATTCGTCTTGGAAATATATTTTCGTTGTATTCGTACACTTGAAAATGTGTTTTACACGTTACTTATCCGCAACCCATTGAACCAGCCCACGGGCAGATACAGTAATTTTATATAAGAAGGGCATAAAAGAAACACAATGGCGTAAGCTAAACTAGTTTCACATGAAGCATAGATAACGGCAAATGAGTTTTAGCATTTCCTTGTTACCTCACATAGCTTTCGTGACGCGGCACGAGGAGTTCAGTGCAACATAAAATTAATTGTCCTTGAACAAATAAATTCACAGGTACTTCCGATGCACTAATTTGTACAGAAACCAAGTGAAAGACCGGATTAGTGATCTCCTTACGTTACGCTATTAAACTTTTTCACATAACGATAACGTATCAAGCTCATGTTCTCGTTAACGCATTGTAAGCTTAGTTTTTACGTGGGCGAATTTCAGTGGTCAAATTTATCCAGATCAAGTTCGAATAAATTGTTTTATCTAAACCTACATTGAATGTTTAGTTAGATAAGCCTTATTTTTGAGACGAAAGGACTTAAAAAGTTATTCATTTAAGAAAAGGTAATGCACGAAAAAGATCAAGCTCTTGAATGTTGTCGATTTTTCTAAATATTCCAAACAATGTTAATGTTGTAATTGCGTTGTGCTCATTCGACTGAGCGAATTCGTTTACATTTTTTTCTGCTCGAGTGATACTACAGCAGATAACCGAATTTAATTCACCGAAGGAAATTGAACAAGGACTATTAAGACGGGAGAAGATTTCTAGAGAAAAAGCATATTTTAAAAGGTGTATCTCAAGACAAACAAAATATTATAAACAATGCTGAAACGCACATTACAAAGTTCATAATCCTGCCGTCGATTGTTCACATTATAATCACGACTTACAACGAAAAACACCTCGTTAATTCGCTTCTGGTAATTCACACGGGCGTGTTTTTGTAAATACCAATTGATCATATAACCAGCTAAGGGAAAACAAGGCACCAGCTTCTAAATTCAAGGGCAGGCATTATTGTTCAGCATGTCCAAAGCTACAGCTATAACAACTATCGACACGAACCGGGCTTCGCAGCGTACAAACAACCCACTAAAACTTGTCATACCCAACACAAACGGTGAATTAATTAAAAGTAACTTACTTTTCGGCCATTGCTGTTTTCGTTGTTCACAAAGATCCGAGATGAACCTCAACGGTTATGCCATAAGTTTGAAGTAAATCCACAAAAATGCTCGCCCATCGTTGTTTTTCAAGCAGTCTTCTTCAGAGTAAGTCAGTTTACACGCGCCGCGCCTCCAATTACAGAGGTCTAAGTTCTAACTAACCCCAGTCCTTCTGGGTATAAGGTGAAAGATTACAAGGGTAGGGAGGGCAAACTTATACACCAATAATTTCTTTTGAAATATTCCTGTTTCAATCAATGTTCACCTAGTTTTTCTTCTAGAAGATAACCAAAGGTATTATAAGTGTAAAAATCTCATGTTCAAGAATTTGTAAGGCTGGTTCTTATAACTTTTTCTCATGATAGAAAGTTAGATTTCCACCCGACCCTAGATTGGTAACAAAATTGTCCGCCCGCCATTATTTCTCATGACGCAATCAGAAGCGAATGGGAAAGCAAAACAAAACAAGCCTGCATTTTCGATTTCGATAGTCTGCCTGTTTTGGTTTGTTAATTGAGTTCAAAACGTTTATAAAACAACTGTTAACATGAATGGACAGACAAACAAGCCTTTCAAGCTTAGAAAAAGCTTCTGTAAGTAACACGGAGTGAGTTTTTCATATGGGCAAAGTGGCCATGGCGGGCTTGTCGTAACAGGATAGGAAAATTCATGTGACATCTTTCTCCCATTAGGCGCTTTTTGTGTCGATTTCTATGGCTTTCCCTTTCGTTTACTCACGCCGACTCCTTTTTTCACAAATTGCAGCTGCAAGGAAGAGAGATTCAGAGTCAATTGTCCGACAGTACCCCGACAAAGTGCCGGTAGGAAAAATTTTGTAAACACAACAAAGTCCAAATGTATGCTAATTAAGCCTGTGTTGTTGTTGTTCAGTGTATGGCGCATTTTTCATGTAAATAAGAGGCCATTAATTTAGTATGTAGTTCGGTTGAAACATGAGCATCCAGTACCGTTTCTTCTTATTTTCGTAAGCTATTGTTTTTGATCATGAGATGCATTTATCAGATTGATTCTATTCACTAAATAAACGAAAATGAGTTTTATGATTACGTGGCTAAGGCTTATTATTCCGCCTGTACAGGTTATTGTGGAGAGATTGAAAACGGAAAAGCACTTGCCTGTACTCGACAAAATCAAGTATTTAGTTCCGTCTGATCTAACCATGAGTAGCTTGTCTAGCATTATCAGGTAAGGTGAACCTTTTATGCTTGAATGAACGGTTGTACATGTTCCATGTTTCATTGCATATCTGAGGGAGCGATCTGATCAGCTCAACTGGATAAAATGTACATGTACATGACAAACGTCTACTGACTACTGCAAAGTTAACATAACATATACTGGATTTTTATCTTACAATATTTTGGCTGACCAGACTAGCATTCCACTGGTATACATATAAGATGTTCGTAAATTTTATGACAGGGGAAGGAGCATGGTTGACGAGACTGCATAGGGAAGGGGTGGGTGAGGGGCCAGACTGCACAGGAGAGAGGATAGGTGAGGGGAATGATCAGGGGAGGGGTGGGTGAAGAAACTGCCTAGAGGAGGGGGTGAAGGGAGTGTGCAGCAGAGGAGGGTGGTTGAAGGGAATGCATGTACATGTACACTGGAAGAGAGTGAACATATTTGGTAGTTTAACACCTGTGTGAGTGCTCCCATTGGCTTTTCAGTGTATCACAATTTTACAGTGCAACGAATTCAACTGGGGCCACCTGAAGTTTTTCTGTCAATCACAAGGCAAGTTCAGAGCAAAAGAATCAGGGTTGCGGTTGCTTTCGGACCAATCACCATATGGAGTAAAATTTAACTAGTTTGAGTGGGAATTGACGGGGAGGGCTTTGCGAAGGCGAACCTCAATGCTTATTCTCATGGCAAAATGCTGTTCCTTTCCATCAATGACAAGGCAAACAAGCTAAAAAGGAAAAATAAAAATAAAAAACACTAAATGTCAGTTGTTAATTTTGAAGACTGCAGCAAACAAATCACAAAATATATTTGCTGGATGACAGCCTAGATTGAAGACGAAATGGCAGGGTTGTCCACAACTTTTCAAGTAACTGGCAAAAATTTCTAAGTAGCTGGATAGTGATTATCAAGTGCTGAAGGTGATCCCTTCTAGGGGGTTCTGGGGGCATGCCCCCCCCCCCCAGGAAATGATTACATTTTAAGCCCCCAGAAATGGAATTTCCTTGATTCTGAGCGCAAATTTCCAATAATGTCAGTTCCAAAAGTAATCGTAACTTTTCAATTATATTTGTATAAACTCATGCTTTCAGTGGTTTTCTACATGTAATTCCCAAAACTCAGCGTAATGAACTAATAATCGTGTATCTCTGTGCCAACCAGATTATTTTTAAGTCAATAAACTGCAATGGGAAATAAGTTTCATTTTCATATACATGTATCTGTGCCAGTAGAGGAACAAATAATTTGTCTTTAAAAATATATATATCACAAAAGTAGCTGGCACAAATGACCCAAGTAGCAGGTTAATTCTGCCGGCTGCTGGCTGTCAGGGACACTGAACCCTGGAAATGGACTCAACGCAAATGTATTTACTGAATGCTGAAGACAACATGGGATAAACACAAATGCTTACCGAATGATGGCTGGGAATGTTAAAGACAAAATGGATACAGTGCAATAATGTATAACTGGATGATGGCGGGGAATTTTGAAGACAAAACGGACTGACAATGCACATGTTTACCGAAGGACAGGTGCATCCACAACAAAATAATTATTCTGACTTTGGTGGTAATGCGAGAGAGTTGAGAAAAGCAGCTGTAATTAAACCGTAAGGCTGAGAATAATTCTGTTCGAATTTATGTCACAGGTTGAAAACTTATTAGCCTTTAAATATTTTTGCTGATCAAGAAACTGCATCTCGTTGACTGTCAACATGTTGTTATAGTCCAGTGATTTCCAGTTAGTGGGTCACGGAAGTCTCGCCTAGAAATTTTGGTCTTCGATTTTGGTCTTTATTTTGTCCCTCTTTTTGTCCCCGTCATTCAGGAGTATTTTCGTGTTGAGTCTCTTTCGCTCTCAGCATTCTTGGCTTTCATTTGACAAAACGCATTTGCGACAAGTTTGTTTCGTATTCAGACTTCTCGGCTGTCATGTAGTAAAACATATTTGTGCTGTGTCTGTTTCTTCTTCACAGTTACCGGCTGCCAGTCTGTAAAAAATTGTTTCCCTTGCCGTTTGCTTGCCTCGTCGGTGACCGACGTAAGCTTTGAAGTGCACGTTCTTTTTCACGTTGCCCTTCGCATCGATTCTCACTCAAGCCAGAAGTAAAATTTTACCCCTATCATGATTGGTCCGAAAGCAACCACAACCCAATTCTTTTGTTCTAAACTCGCCTTGTGATTGGCAGGAAAACGTTGGGTGGCCCCAGTGGAATTCGTTGCACTGTAAGGTTGGAAAGTTAGTGATTGAAACTGAAAATGTGGTGTAGCAAAACTAGTAAAGAAAGATCCCTTTTAATAAAGAAACATTTTTAAAAATGCTAGAAGGAATCTAGAAAGAGTTTTTTACTTGTTTTACTCATTTACTTCACCTTCTATGATCCTGGGCCATAAATACCAAATGGACACATAAAATAAATTGTTTATTTTGATGTCTAATGTTTTCTGCAGGAAAAGGCTGCAGCTGAGTCCCACACAGGCTTTCTTCCTCCTCGTAAATGAAAAAAACTTGGTCAGCATATCCATCACTGTAGGCGAGGTTTACAAGGATGAAAAAGATGAGGATGGATTTATCTACATGGTGTATGCCTCACAAGAAACCTTTGGTTCTTCAGATGATTAGCCTAATTACTAAAGTGGATATTTTAGTTAATGAAATATTTATACAAATGTAAATTAGCGTTAAAAGTGCTTTCAGAGGTTCAGGGTGATATAATACAATGGTTCCTATTGAATTGTAGAAGTGTACAGCTATTCTCAATTGGACTTGTTGTATCTAAAAATTTTGCAAAGGGCAAAATAATACTAATAGATAATTGTCATGAGTTAATTTTACCTTTTGATCAGGAATTTAAATTAAATATTATCAATGTAATCAGATGCTATAGTGTAAAAAAGCATGTGTATTTTGCCATTTTCTGGAAGGCTGTATTACTATGGTGAGAAGCTTTTGATAATACAGTGTTCCATTCTTGATTACACACGTGTTGGTCACTATGTCTATCCACAATCAATATTACAAGTAGCTTTTTAAAATGATTTAATAATATAGTTATGCACTCTTTGTCAGGACATGCATAGAGGTTAATGCTCTCTTGGAAGAAGTAAATGGCATATTTAATTAGTATAGCGGCATGTAATACTAGAAAAAGCACTTTCTTTTAATTTGGAGGATTGTTTCAAGTAGAAGCTCCATCTCTACTTCTTTATCCCCTTTTTTGAAAGGCAAAAAAGAAGTTCTTCAACTGTTAGTAATTCTATTCATGGATATTTTTTGTTTCACTGTTCCTCTTCATTGCCAACTTTCTTGTTTTAACTGGGCTATATAGTGGTCATGTCAGTGTATTTTTAGACCTTTAAAGTTTGTATCTCAGTCAACTTTAAACTTTTTTTTAATATGTAAACAACAATCATTAATACTTGGTAACTGTCTAAAGGTTTGACTGGATTGTGTTAAATGAAGATTTGTATTCCCAATGAAAGAGTGTTGTCAGTGAGCACTTGCGTGTACATGTAACTAAGATAAAGAATAAAAATAAGTAACTGTTAATGTGACTGCATTACTTGACTCTAGAATTGACATTCAAAGCGGAAAAGTGGGTGCATAAGGCAGCGTTTACACTTGGACACGGCACCTACCGGTGAGCAGGGATGGTGCAGTGGTGAGAGCGCTCGCCTCCCACCAATGTGGCCCGGATTCGACTCCCGGTCCCGGTGTCACGTGGGTTGAGTTTGCTGTTGGTTCTCATCCTTGCGCCGAGAGGTTTCTCTCTGGGTACTCCGGTTTTCCCCTCTCCTCTAAAACCAACACATCCAAATTCCAATTCGATCTTGGAGGTGTCCCTAATTAGCATTCTGTGCTACATACCATTGACACCTAAATAAAGTGATTTGTTATTTATTTTTACCTGGCAGGCTAGATAAACATGGCATTTAAGTACCTGTGCTCAAGGTTGGGTGTGGTGCTAAGGTTATACTTGGTTACTAAAAACTAAATTCATTGGGTGTGGGCCGGCAGTCTTCACACGGCAAAATTATTCTTGTGAGTGACCAAGCAGTCTGGCCATAGACAGTGAACTGGCTCCCAAGTGAAGAACAGGGCGCTCTAGAAATGGGGGATCAGAGCAAGCCGAAGACCGAGGAACTGAACGGGGGAATAAAGGCCATGCTCCTGAAGACTTGTTCCGCTCACCATTTTTTGTTGCACCTACTCCCTACTAAAAGACTGTCCATAGGCCACCTTGTCCACAGTCCCTTGGTTTTAGTTTCTACAAATCTTTAAATTCTGGAGGATTTTGGTCTGGGCACCAAACATGAGCCACCCACAGTTCCATGCCACTTCTTAGGTAGTGAGTGTGAACACGTACTGCCATAATCTCACTCGCTCAGTAACCTTTCTGCCTTTCAGAGTGTAATGCATCCACCGGAAACTTCCACCAGTCTCTTATTTCTGCCCAACATCCAGTTGTTCCTCAAGTGTGGGGGTGGAATCCGAACCCCACTCGGTCCCAGAAGACCAAAAAAACCCGGTCTTAAGCGGGTTATTCAGGATTGAAGAGTTATTTAAATTGTATCTAACATTGTTGTCTAGTTACTGTGGTCATAGTTTCAGTTAGTTTCACGGCATTTGTCACAAATATCGTTAAAAGTTGTATTCAAACAATTCAACAATGTTGAAAGATGTTGAATTCGTTTGTCCATGACCTCAGCTGTAGTTCTTCTAGCCCAACTCTCAGACGACCAAGCTGTCCAGGCAAGGATCTATACAATCTCTCATGTCATGCGATGGATGTCAAGGAAATAGCTGGGCTTTGCCTTAGTGTAAGGACTTGTGCCTGAGTACACGGAAATCTTTAAACAAAGGCAACAAAACATTTTACACAATGGCGTACAGAAACAAAAGAAAATAATGTTTGGTTCTCACCCGAAATAAACCATTGATAGTAAACCCAATAGACGTGGTTTTGAGGCGATTCCTGGCTGAAGAACGCTAAAAATCTATACAAGTTTAGTGAAAGGAGAGGGGTTGCGATGTGAGGAGGGTATATATCAGGGAAGTAAAACTGCCCCCAGTCGGGGTGGTAAGACGTCGAAAACTCCTCTGGCATGTTGCTGAGACCTGCTGATGGTGCTGTTTTCTTGTGAGGGAGTTGCGCGATCTCGTGGCCTGTTTCTGTGAGTTCGGTCTCTTGCAGCTCATGACTTTTTTACTCCCTTGGAATGAGACCTTTGTGAGAATGTACTTGCTGTCTTGCTGTCCTGCACCATGGATGACATCTGAGTTGAGTCGATTAATGCACGATCGTGACTACCATCCTTCTAAAGCTGTTAAATCTAACTCCAAGCATCATTGGTCTAAATACAAACAACTTAGACTGACGGTTAATAATCGAGTCAAAGCCTGCAACGCCTCCTACTATAAAGACCTTATTGAGAAGAACAAAGGCAACCCAGCCGATTTATGGAGAACTTTGAATGAAATAACAAATCGTTAAAATGTTTCTCAGCCATCTTTCATCCTATCTAATGGAATCCAAGTGACTGATCCTAAGTCAATTGCTTGCCTGTTGAACACTCACTTTACATCAGTTGGGAGTAAACTAGCGTCGAAATTTCATCAGTCGGAAATCAGCGGAATAAGCAACGTCCTACCATCCCTATATCAGAATGACACACTAAATAACTTCTCCTTCACGCCGGTCAGCGTATCCTTTGTTTTGAAACAGCTAAGAACATTGAAGACAAACAAAGCTATCGGCTTCTAGTGGATAAGATAAGTGCATGCAAGGCTAATAAAGGACTCAGCCGAGTTTATTGCTCCGGTATTGACTGGCATCTTTAATCGATCTCTGGAGTCAGGCGTCTTTCCTGCAGACTGGAAAAATGGCAAGGTATCCGCCCTTTTCAAATCTGGCGATCGCTCTGAATGCAATAACTACAGGCCTATTACAATTCTTCCGACAGTTGGTAAAATTGTTGAAAGAGCTGTTCATCAACAATTCATACAGTTATCTTACTGAGTCAAACATATTAACACCAATTGAGGAGAAAGCAATTTGGCTTCCGTCCCAAACTATCAACTGAGGTAGCTCTTGCTCACTTCACGGACAGTATTTTGGAGAAAATCGACAAAGGAATGTTGACTGGGGCAGTTTTTCTTGACCTTTCCAAGGCTTTCGACACGGTCAACCACGATCTCTTGTTAGCGAAGTTGAACCGTATCTTAGCAATCATTTTCAAATACCGCTGTTGCGAATGTGCAGTCTACGTTGTTGCCTGTCCAGGTCGGTGTTCCTCAGGGGAGTATTCTGGGTCCTTTGTTGTTTCTAGTCTACATTAACGACCTTCCTCAACTGCTATGAACACTGTGATATACTTCAGAAGCTTGTCCGTTGGACACACCGAACGTACCTTAAATGAGGACTTGGCCAAACTCTCTTCATGGCTGAACAAGAATCGCCTGACCCTGAACATTTCTAAATCTAAGTTTATGTTAATAGGAAGTCCCCATAAGATTTGCTGTTGCAACAGCATTGACCTAATCGTAGACAACGTAACACTCGAGAGCACCAGCACTTTTAAGTACCTTGGGGTAACAATTAACAAGAACATGACTTGGTGTGACCACGTGGAGGCTATCTCTTCCAAGATTAATCAAAGAATTGCCATGCTCAAACGAATTAGACACCTGGTACCCGTTGAAATGCGTTCCACATTGTACAATAGCTTAATTTTACCTGTATT
Organism: Siderastrea radians; assembly: GCA_964017195.1. Lineage (NCBI taxonomy): Eukaryota > Metazoa > Cnidaria > Anthozoa > Scleractinia > Rhizangiidae > Siderastrea > Siderastrea radians. Next base: position 59,225,627 of record OZ024890.1, on the reverse strand, counting down.
TGATTATGCTGACACCATCTGGGGTGACAAGTTCAATGCCACTCTCACGGAGGATCTCCAACTATTGCAAAATAAGGCTGCAAAGCCGATCATCCTTGACCTGCCCAGCTTCTCCTCTTCAACGCAAGCCCTTGAAGCACTTGGCTGGCAAACCCTCGCAAGACGCGGGCTTCTTCATCGTTGTACATGTGTTCTTATTTAACAATTATTCTACGAGGGCGCGCTGGATATCGAATGATAGATAACCAACGAGGCGCGTAGCGCCGAGTTGGTTATAATCATTTGATATCCAGCAAGCACGAGTAGAATAATTGTTTTATTAAAAACTTAACCACTATAAAAAAAAATCAAGAAAGAACGGGAAAAATGAGAAAAGAAATTTAAACGGAACAAGAATCGCTCACATGACTGAACGAAAAAGGCGCCAAAACCTTGCGAAGTGTTGCAGCGTTTCATTGCAAAGCTGAATGAATCAATGAAAACTGCTCGAAAGTGAACAAAGTAGCACAAGTGTTGGAAAGACATCTTCTAATTATTGGCTCTGAAATATGGTACATGTTTGATTTTTCCTGAAACATTGTTGTTATCATCGTTCAAAGCGGATTGAAGCTGTACAATTTCACCATATTAGCTGCTGGAGTTGAAACTGAACAAGTTTGTAATCTGTTCGCACAACGAAGCCATCATGTGCGTGTTTCATCGAACTGAAGACAGAACAAATTTGAACTTGAAGAGGTAATTTCCATGCAGCTCAGAAGCAAGATTACTGTAGTGAGGAACATTAGAAGTCACAATCATAGTTTGTTAAATGCAAAGTGCAAAATGCAGTTGTTCTCGGTTTAGAGGTTGCGGACGGAATGGAAAGCTTAAAAACAACATTCAAACAACCGGAAAAGCGATTCAACTCCGTTTACATGGCATCCGATTTCTATCTGAGCATTTGGACCTGTTGGAATACAGAACTACAACGAGTGCAGGTATACCAGTGTCAATTTTGCGTGTTAAAGGCGAAAAAATCTCGCCCTTCCTTCCTTCTTGGTAGTTTGCCGCTGTATTTTTTTCTAGTACTTGTATAGACGTCCGCTTCATGATTTTCGCACCGACTTGCCATGAATGTGTGATAGTTTTTATTAAATGCTCCTGTCCCATTTCACTGTGTTTTATTTTATGTCTTGTCTTGATATTTTGAAGTGGAAAGCTTTCCTGATAAAACCTACCGTGTTCAATTTCAATGATCGACGTGACGATCGATGAAAGAAATTAATTGTAAACACGACGC
>OZ024890.1:57682730-57804325 GCA_964017195.1 Siderastrea radians | reverse complement strand
GAAAGTCCCTGTGGTTTAAGACTTCCTGTTGTATGAAGTCACGCAATGGAAAATGCATTCGTTTTCATCATATGAAAACTATATAGATTTCCATAAAATAATTTCCATCATATGTAAAAATGCTCTGGTACCATTTTTGCTCACTGCTTTTTATACCACCCAGAAGAAACCATAAAATAATTTCCATCAGATGGAAAAGTAGATATAGTTGGGTTTGGTTTTGAGCGCATTTTCACAAATATGCGCTGAAACCCCCAACTATATAACTACTTTTGAGTTAAATAAACTGCCATGGGCAGTTGTCCTTTGAGCGTTAGTTGGAAACTAAAAGTGTGTTACTAAAATAAGACTTTATTTTATTTTATTCCTATTTTTTTTTTAACAACAACCAAAACATACAGCAAGATATGTACCGGTATTGACCTCCGTATGTTCATTTACCCACCTGAGTAATCCACTTGCTTAGAACTGTTTTAAGTGAAAGAAAGTGTTCAAGTTGTAAAATCGTAGTGCATCAAGTGACAGCCAAATTGATAAATATGGAAACAAAATAATGTTGTTAAAAGAGACATTTTGGATTTCCTCTATTGTGCACCGTCATATTTTCGGGCAATGTTCCTGCCCCTTGAGGTACCTACATCTGTTTAATATTTATGCAATTCGAGCATTGATCTCATAATGCTCTAGGTTGGAAAGAAAATTGTTATATCAACAATGCAGGTTTATTGCAAATGCATCAATGTGGGGTTTAGCTGCTGGTATTTTCAGGTTGAAGAAACAACCGTTTGAAATTTAGTGTCCGATATGTGCTCTTAAAACTAGCCATTAGAGTCCACAAATGAACAACTTCCGAGGCTCAGCCTAAGCAGTTACATGGATTTTTAAAATGTCCTTCTGGATCACTCGCTGATCTCTAAACTTTCCCCTTTTGATTGCTTTCACACGTGTTAACAGTTTTCCCTAGAATTAAGCATCACTCGATATAAGCTAGTATAAAAATAAAGGACGAAGCATTCACTTTTCACCTTTTTTTTTCGCCCGTTCCCTGGGTCTCCGAGGATGACACAACTGGTAATTAATCATTTTGAACAATTTATTTTTAGAAGCAGATGTTCTCGCCTTGTGCGAGAAGATGTTAAAAAATATTTCTTGAACATCACAAAAATTACCTTACTTACTAATGGCCTTCCCCTCAAAAAAGACGCTCTGTTGCAGCTCTACCTTTGTTCTATTATCAGCAAAGACGTCTGAGCCACAAGAAAACATTTTCCATATTGGTAAAGCTTCACTGAAAAGGCAATTGTCCCTGATTGAGTCATAATTTCCTCCTAACACAAGCCACCCAGCACTGAGCATTTTTACGTCATCAGCATGGAATTTCATGGGTCATTGCCCAGCCGTCTGTTTTGTGATAAACAATATCAGGCAGCAAAATGGCTAGTAGTTTTCTTAGGCTATAGTGTTCCACGTTAAAGCAAAGAAACTGCCTAAAATGAAGCAACTTTTCATCCAGTACAATCACACTTGGGCATTGTTTTAACGATAGTTGTTACGTACATTCATGCAACTAGCTGGGACACCATCAACCCTATTTTCACTCTTCTCTATTCGCTTACCCCTGACCAGAAGAAAGGGCTAAAATTTAAACTAGCTTTCTTGCTGAACTGTCCCTCAAAGAAAGAAGTACATCTCGTAGCATTTCACCTTTGAAAACTAATAAACTACGCTTGCGGAACGGTAGGCCAGGATAAGCCTTTGAACAAGAAGATCCGATATAAAAGAGGCCTGGCCACCACTCTGACCTTTAGCTGTCACTCAATCACTAAAGTTTAAACAACATGCTTCTCTTGTCGACGGACATTCAAAATCAACAACGGGGCTTCTTATACAAAGTGACGGGTGTGCTTGTTGTACCGTTTGCGGGTTAAAATCGTTCTTGAATGCCATTTTAATAGGGTTTTAAATCTGAAATGACCATCGATTTTATTATCCTTGTAGCTTTTAGGAAAGAAACGATAAACAAAATTATGATCAGTGGCGGATCCAGGATTTTTGACCTGACAGAACGATATTGAAAAAATCGAAGACAAAATCGCCTCAGTGACAGTTCTGTTCTCTGTCATAATTTTAAGCTTAAATGACGCCAAAGAGAGGAAGAGGGGGAAGGCTAGCCACCCAATCAACCCCCCCCCCCTTCATCCCCTCCCCTGGTGATACTTTCAGGGTGACAAGCAACCCACCTTCTTTATACAGGAGTCCCTCGCCCACCCCTCACATGATGCCACGACTGAAGGTTGTAGCATTTCCTACTGAATCAAATCGGTGATGTTGTCTGGTTTTTATGGGTGTCTTCACAGTCGGAGCTTGGTAACAAGAGTGGCCTGGGGCGCGTCAGTCTCGAAAGTCCCGAAAACATATTCAGCCCCGAAAAGCCATTTGTAAAAATATGAACAACCTATTCTTCAAAATCGTAATTTTAACAAACTTCTTGCAAAGTTTCAAGCTAAGTAACTTCTTTGTTTACAAGATAGTGTGAGTTATCGTAACCGAAATCGGCCCGAAAAGACACGGGGCTTTCGAGAAACGCACGCCAAGTCAATGTTTCTACCTGGCAGACGACTTTAAACATTTGTATCTGCTTGCAATCAAGTTATGGCAAACAAGAGAAGCCCCAAGGGCATTATACCCCACCGTTGTTCTCCCTCCCCTCGGGGTGTAAAATATATTATGGACACTCAAGATACAAGCTCTAGCCTGTGTAGCGTAAGACGCGACGAGTATTTGTTTGGCCAAACGAAACCCGGAGGTCTGGGGCAAGTGACCACGAAGGAAAATAAAGAGCACGAAAAAAAAAACGGGTATTACTAGACCCCGTCCTGACGGCGGGGTAGCAACTTATCAGTCAAAAACGCTACGTCAAAAAACGTTTCATTCCTTTCTGTCATTACAAAAAATATTTGCTAATCAATGCAGTTGTCAAGATGTTTGTATAAAACGAACGGATTGCAGCAATCCAGCCAATCCAGTGGTTGCAAATATTAATAAAAATAGATCATTTACTGTTTCTTTCCGTTTCGTCACTTCATTACAGGCTAGGAAAAACAAAGTTTCATCCATTTATTGTAGAACCTTATTAAAACTTTTTATGGCCCTTTGACACAGCAAACTAGGCGTCAAAAACTCATGCCACAAATACAAATACACACTTGGAAATAACACCCATCAGTTTTCCAAAAAGTTGATTACCTTTATTATTTTACAATTAGCCCTTCTAAGGCCAAATAACAGTAACTTTTCCAAATTTTTTGAACACGAAGCGCAATACAGGCAGTTAAAAGAAAAATATTCATTTGGTAGAATATTTTTTGATAACTTTAAATATTTCGAATCTTCTTCCTTAGGCTCGATTACCAGCCGCTGTTCGGGAAATGAGCCCGCACTCCTTCCCCAAATCGAGCCTACTTCTTCCTTTGCTCGTCTTATTATTGCTATTGGTATCATTATCAGCGTCCCCATCATCATTATCATCGTCATTATTACTTTCTTATTGAAAAATGACCACCTTTCGTTCCTTTAGTAAAGTACTTGTCGTCATTTTCTTTCTTAATGCCAATGACGTTTCTTTTGTATCTCTTTGTTTTAAACTGGCCCTTTTCGCCAATGATTCTTTCTTATTTTTTCATGATATTTTGCTGTTTTCTTTTCCGTTGTTTTCTAAGAAGTTTCATTCGCACGAAAGAATCATTTTGATTTCAAGAACAGTGATAAAATAATAAACCTTCCCATTCACACGTCACGAAGAGGGAAAATCTGAACTTGTCCCTGCTGCTGAACACTGCGACGAAAAAGTGAAACCAGTGCTCTTTTGAACTCTGGCATTATGGAGTTTCCATAAAATAAAATTATAACAGAATCAAGTATACGAAAAAAATACTAATGTTGCGAGGTTACTGAAAATTTCAGTGGCTAAATTAAAAGCTTCTAAGATAGCATACGGCAGCTACATCAATAAAGTCACCAAGGTCATGATAAACAATTTCTTGCAATTGGTCAGTTTTCGCTCTCTGCTGGCTGCACCATGGTGTTGAAGATGAGCCCCACAATGGATTTTCACAGCAATGGACGCGTAAGAAACAAAGATGATTAATAGGCAAATAAAAATGAATGCATTGTATGTGCAGTAGATATCGAATTTCGCTCTATAAAACCACCAAACCGTAGCAACAGTTGTTATTAGCTCAGCTGTGACCCAAACTACTGTAATAACCAATCCAAAAAGCCATTTTCTGATGACGCGATGCTTGAACGGAAAAAACGTCGCGTGCAGCCATTCTTAAGAAATCGCAGCGAGGTTTGTTAAGGAAGTTATGGGAAACAAACCGCTCATGTTGAATATGACATAATCCCAGATTCCACCAGAAGCCACGTTGTAGTGTCAAAAGTTGCAACCTTTTCCCATCGGACAGAAATTCATGACCTCCGCAAATACCCCAACAAACAGATCAGCAACTTCCAGGTTGATTACCAAGTACATGTTGCGCTCGCGAAGACTTCGGTTTTTCATGAAAATGATAATTGTAATGATATTAAGTGTTACTATAGCAACAGCCTCGGTCATGAACACTGCAAGCCAGGCAATGCACTCGGTTGATGAATACTGGAACAATTCCGTTCCGTTATGTTCCGTTATGTTTCGCTGATTAGAATATTGTCTATCTGTAGAGGGAATACTGAAGTTTCATGAGTGATGTCAATAAAAGTAGTCATTTGACTACTAATCACACAGGAGCTCAAGAATTATACCAAGCCGGGTGGCCTCGATGCTTAACGCAGTCCCACAATGTATTTCCTCTCGAGAATGAATGCAAATCTTGTGCTTTACGATTTCATTTTCAGGCAATGCACACAAACATGTGAATTCCAACTGAAACCTCACTCGTGGGTTTATACCGAACGATACTTTGTTGATTTTCTGACAAACCTAAAGCTGTGGCTACCTGTAAAATCGCCTTTCGCTCTATGCGTGACACAACAGTGGCTCTTGAACGAAGCTAATGTACTTCTCGTCGTTCAATGTCAATTTACATGTATGATCATTTTGATGGATCTTTTCAGTCATTTTAATTAATTTATTGATTTGTTTGTTTGTTTGTTTGTTTGTTTGTTTGTTTGTTTGTTTGTTTGTTTGTTTGTTTGTTGACATTGAAACCCAGCACAGGAAATTTTGACTCACACTAAGCTCTTCTTCTAAAATCCCCATGAATTTAAAATAGAAATCGACATACATTTTTGTTGACGCAAAAAGTCCTGCCTGGGAAAAGGTGTGATGAAAAAATTCTCACTGTAAAAAGAAACTCAGAATTGACAATCTTAGATTCTTTGAAATTTTAAGAAATGGCTTTGGTCCAGTTCAATCAGTTTGTAACTCAAACAAGACATGAAAGTATATATTGGAAATTTAGTGTCACATGAAATAAGGTTTATTTCTGGTCCGTCAAAAACTGTCTTACTACTCTTAACAATTGGCAGCCTTAAATCGATTGAAATAAGGCATCATGCCTTCGCAATTTCTTCAACTCGTGCAATGGGTAGAATTTGGTCGAGCCATCCTGGAAGATGGATTGAAGATCAGTTTTAGAAAGGAAATTCACCGTCGTGTATGTGTTCAAGTTCGCCTCGAAGCCTTGATTTTGGTCATTTCGTGTTGATGTTTAACAGAAGACAGCAAAGTAATGTACTAACTATATAACGCACGTGCAAAGCCATTGTTTTCTAATTAAACCGGTTTAACGGACTAGTTTCACCTTTACTGTTTCTTTCTCGAGGATCTCGCTATGCCCTCGTAGAGTTCTGATAGTTAATCACATTCGCCGTACTTATATATGGTTTGCATGGATTTCATATAGCCCTTGTTGTCAAGAAAACATTTATTGCACTTATTGCGATGCAGGGCAGATCAACGATTAATCCTCGGACCGCTCTCAGCCAATCAGAATGGTTGTTCCGAAAAAGCGGGGTCAGGGTGCTTGGTGCGGACTGCGGGGTGAGGGGTGTGGGGTCATTTAAAAAAACGAAAAATTAAAAATTAAAAGATAAATAAATGAATAAATAAATAAATAAATAAATAGGTAGTGTTTAGATACCCAGCAGCCGAGTACTGATGATGACTAAATACCCGGCAGTCCGAAGTTTTCGAAGGATTTCGACGGAAAGGCGTTTTAATTTCTAACGTTTTGAAAGTATTCTATATTTGTTTAGAATTGCCAAGCAATTCAGAAAAATATTTTGGTTTTGTAGTTGACGAGTTTTTTTGCGCTTGTGCGTACTACAAAATGCGGCTTGACACCCGCCAGTCAGAACGCAGAGAATTTGGACGGAACTTCTCATTCAAACGTCCTGAGAGCATTCGAAGTTTGTTTAGAATTACCGAGTGATTCAAAAGAGCAATTAGGTTTTGTAGCTGACGAATTTTATGAGCTTGTGCATACTAATGAAATCGCTATGTTCGCGACACTTTTTGTGACTAGATCCGCCAGGCTCGCCAGACCCGCCAGTCAGAAACACGCAGAATTTAGACATAATTTTTCATTCAAACGTTGTGGGAGTATTTGAAGTTTGTTTAGAATTAACAAACGGTTTAAAAGACCAATTTGGTTTTGTAGCTGGGGAATTTTCCGAGCTTGGGCATACTAGAAAATCACTAGCTTGCTTGATCCCTGTCTGACCCGTAGGGTGTTCCGAAAACGCGGGGTCGGGGTACGGGTCAACAAAAGCCAAAATTTTTAAAAAATAACAACAATAATAAAACAACCAAAATAAAAAGAAAAAACAAAAGAAAATAGGTAAATGCATACAAAAATACAATAAAAAATACAAGAGAATATAAAAAAATAGAGCGAGAATTGAATATTTGACTGTCACGTGAAACAATAAATAAGCGAATAAATATGTAAATAAATGCATAAATAACGAGAAACTTTTTTCGTTTGTAATAATCATGAGGTCTCTGTGGAACACTTTTTTCACTCTCTTATTGTTATTTTATTTTATTTCTGATGCATTTTCACCGCTTCTGTGACCAAAACAAAACGCAGCTGAACCGTATGTTGATCCGAGCCAATCAGAGTTAGCAGTTCGCACGATGTTGATTTTCACGCTCGGAAATAAAATCGTGCACAATTTTCTTTGCGTAGGAAATTGCCAGTCCCCGTCAAAAAGAAAATGGTCCGTCACTTAACAGCTATGTCTATGACTGGTCATGGAAAGCCGATTGTTCACTTCAGTTTCCTTGGGAAAAAAGTCACTTGTGTTTTTGGAACCAATAAGCAACTGAACGGTTTGTTGAGCGATCGGAGCCCATGGAGTTTGTTCCTAACATGTTGATTTCACACAAGAGAATAAAATCGTGCACTGCTTGCGGAATTGTTCCCGTAGATTTGCAATCTTCGCATCGTCAATCTTTTCCTTGATCTGAGCATCAATAAAATCCTGTATTCTAAACTTTTGGCATCGGTACAATCTCAACACCGCAGCGAGAGTTATTTTTAAAACCCACGTGTACAGAACACACAGAACAAGTGCCCAGCTCTTTGCTGTAATGTTTGTTTTGAAAGTCACGACATCCCATTTTGTTTCAAAGTCCCAACTGTCCCCATCTATAATATCTTTTGGTCAGTCTATTATCGAATGTATAGTGCACAATTTTAGTCGCGTGCGTAAAATTGGTTCGCGCGAGATGCAAATATTCAATGTTCTCTTTATCCCAGTTGGCTTGTTAGCTCAATTGGTTAGAGCGCTGCACCGGTATCGCAGAGGTCAGGGTTCGAATCCCGGCAAGCCTGATTTTTTCAGGCTTTCTTTTCGCAGCTGCATAAGTTGCGTTAATAACTGCGAGGATCTTCTTTACATTTATTTCTTCATTCCGCAGTTCAAATATATGAATTTCATATATTCATAATTTCATCTTCATCTTTCTCGGGTATATTTCGAACCAATTTAAGGACCAGCTCCCAGTTGGCTTGTTAGCTCAATTGGTTAGAGCGCTGCACCGGTATCGCAGAGGTCAGGGTTCGAATCCCGGCAAGCCTGATTTTTTCAGGCTTTCTTTTCGCAGCTGCATAAGTTGCGTTAATAACTGCGAGGATCTTCTTTACATTTAATATTATAATTATAATAAGAACCTTCCCAGAATGCTTTGCACCAGAAAAATTTCAATGCAAAATAACTTAGTTAATTTGTGGTCGAAGAGAGTGCTGTACCATGTTTTATTTACAACTTCGTGAAAGTTATCCCTCATATTAACGTTAGGGTGATGACGTCATTATTCACGTGACTGTGGCAAAAAATATGTTTTAGCTCACCTCCATCAATTCAAAAGCAGATAACGTGCCCTGATAGTCATTGGAATGGGCAATATGGAAATTGCCAGTTGACATCTGGCAGTTGAAAGTTAAGGTGGCTCTGTACAAGAGCATTTCCCAGGGGACTGGTAAGGAGTCAGTAGCTATGGTAGTTTAAGGCGGAGAGAAACAAAGCTTGGCTGGTTAATAGAACTTCGCATGAAAGTAACGACCATGATATGCTCACTGTTGTGACGTCATTGGTCACCTGACCAGAGCGCACAGAAAATTCAAATCACTTTAAAACTGCTTTAAGCTCAATAAATTCGTAATTTCTCACAGTAATATTGCAGAAAAATTGCAAGTTATTCAAAAACGTCCATTATTATTTTTCCTTTTGAAAAAAGCACAATGAAAAATGAACCTTAAACTTTTGATAATCCGCTGTTTTGTGAGGTTTTAATATAAATGTAAAAACGAATCAGCGTATTTGGTTTCAAACTATGCTCTTTCTAACTACGTTAACAGTTTTTTTTTTAATTCGTTTTCATATAGCTTAGGGATGTGAATTTGCAGGCACGCGGAGTACTGGGCACCAATGTCACGGATTGCTCAGGAAGACTGGTGCACTTTTTAGGCGCGGCGCCATAGCTAGCGACAAAAGCTGAAAAATGGGGTGAAAAGGTGTTTTAGCTTTCTGTGGTCCATTTCTGCTAGAGAATTGTTAATGGTTTCTCGGAAAGAGGACAGCACTTCATTTTTTGCTGCACTGCTCATGTCAGGTACGTGTAATTATAGCTTTTTATTGTCTTCGGTAAACAGCTTAATCTATTAGTAGGGCTTTACCGATCGATCATTATAGTATAATGTTTCATATTTATCGTTAGTCCAGTGCTTAAATAATTTGCCATTTTCAAATTTAAACGACCTTAAACATGACTTAACCCTGTCTTAAACATACGTTTAGTAAGTTTAAGTTGCTGTTTAAGCAACTTATACCTTAGTTTAAGTTTTGCTTAAACCAATATTAAAATAACTTAAGGTTCATGTCTAATGTAGGTTTAAGTCCTTCTTAAATATACGTTAAACAAATGTTTAGTGTCGTTCAATAGGGTCATTAAAGGTATTTTAAATGTATGTTTCAGGCATGTTTAATTAGAACTTAAACCTGCATTAGACATGAACCTTAAGTTATTTTAAGGTGGGTTTAAGCCAAAATTAAACTTGGTTGTAGGTTTAAGTCCTAATTAAATGTAACCAATACAAATGTTTAGTGTCGTTTAATAGAGACATTAAAGGTATTTTAAATATATGTTTCAGGCATGTTTAAGTAGAACTTAAACCTGCATTAGACATGAACCTTAAGTTATTTTAAGGTGGGGTTAAGCCAAAATTAAACTTTGTTGTAGGTTTAAGTCCTAATTAAATACACCCGAAACAGATGTTTAGTGTCGTTTAATAGTCATAAAAGGTCACGTATTTCTAGTTAAATATTAGTTTCAGTCACGTTTAAGAGCTATATCAAACGACACGAAACGTGTGTTTCAGACATTAAACCCTAGACTTAAGCTGACCAAAATGTGACTGAAACAAGGACCTCAAATCACTGAAGTGAATAAAGTGAGTAAACAAAGTACCATTTACTAACAAATCTTTATTGTCAATTCTCTTAGCTTCCTCTTTGTCCCATTTAAGTATAAAATAAGTGACAGAATACACTTCATTTCTTGTTTATAATCAATACATTCTATCTTTAATTTTCTTAAACGGCACCATTATACTTTTTTGATCCTTGAATTTCTTTAAAAAACTCCTTATATTTCACATCTTATATTCAAATGAAAGTTCAAACACATCTTCACTCGGACTGTTCTCTTTTCCTACAAATTCGCTGACCTGAGAGACACGAAGAAAAGAGAATTTTTGCCCTGGGTGGTATGAATGAAAGTTAGAATAGGTCCTCTTTCAGATGACTAGTATCTGCACCTACAGTTCCACTGTACAAGCTGTTTTGTTTGGATGCCAATGAATGAGTACATAAGCACTTAAGTTCATTTGTTGCTTATAGGCATTGCTACAATGTTATCCAGGACAGATTCCTCTTTCCTCCAATCTTTACAATGTAGTTCATCCAAAAGCAAAACATTGGACTCTGTACAAAGGACATTGTTTCAAGGCAAATTTTTCCCCTTTTTGATTTTTGTTTATAGCTGACTTATCCAGATTTACAGTGACTATGATAACTGGGAGTGTTTCTCATCTGCAATAAGGACTTCTTTAGGCTGTCTTGACGGGGATTGAACTTGTTGATCGACTTCAGATTATGTACACATACGACTGATCTGTTGGAATGAATGAAAGGATAGTATTAAATTTACTCTACAAATACGAATAATTCCTATGGACACTGACCCAGGTAACAGTTAAAATGAACAGTTACTGTGGACGCTTTTTTAAGTCAAACTGGTATATGTGAATAACATTGGTGACTCAACCCCCTCACAGAACTTTCTTTTTTTCCCATCACAAAACAATGGGTAACCTTATTTTTGAGAATTCATGGAAAATGGACCTAAGCTATTCATAAAATCATACATTTTAGTTAAATCGTCATTTAATAGCATGTCAGGGAAAGTAAAAAGTTCATTGCACAATAGAAACCAAAATGGACAGCAAGGTTAGCAACACACATGGTAGATAAACTTACTATCCTACACGACAGTATCAATTAACTAGTCAATAAAAGTGCATTTAATCTACGTTTTGAACAGTACGGGGCATGGGAATTGCATCACTACATGAGGGTTTCCTATGTGTATTGATGCCATGTTGGGCACAATTTCAAGCGTCAAACGCACATGTAAAAAAAATTACGTACAAATGGGTGTAAAAAAGACACAAATTTTCTGAAAGTGCAAGCTAAATTTACGTGGGGAGATTGGAGACAAGCTCATTTTGAATGTGTATCAGTAAATAACACAAGTACAGAGTAGAAGAAGTTATGTAAGAATCGGAATAAACTATGTGTCGTGACCCTATTCATACCATAGGTGGCACAAGCAGTAGAAGTACATGTATAGCTTGTGTGATGCTTGGCCAGTGTTATGTTAACCATAACCAAAAATTAATGCTTGAATTATAGAGGTTTATATATGGGTTTTGGTTGTTTAAAGTAAGGCCCTAACACTACAAATGAGAATGTTTCTGATTTTCATAACCAAGACCAGTTTCTATGGGGTGGGCCTGGGATGATTGGTCCCATACTTAAGCCCACCCTGGAGGGCCTGAGGCAGTACTTTGTCCAGCCTCTCTAATTTCGATCACTCGGACATGACTGAATATAGCAGGGGCCAAGGCCCCAGCAAGCCAGCTCTTGGGATCACTGAGACATGCAAGTTTCACTACCATGGCATTGTGACATGCCCAAGGTTATTTTCCATACGACCACTCTTCACAAAGTTTTCAAAAAATAATGGAAGTTTAAAATGTTGTAAATTAAGTGACGAGCCAGGTTCATAATTTAATGAATAAATGTACTGGCTACACAAAAATTGTTTTAAATGCCATGACACAAAACTTTGTTCCTTCAAAGTTTCTCTGTCCCAAGGACTATGACTGTACTAACACGTACAAGTAACTAGAATTCAGTGAATATATGGTCATGTTTCAACTGTTCAGCCATCAAGGTTGGCTTAATGTGAGCTCACCGACATCTAGGAATTTAATGCAGTAATAAAACAACAATCAAGAAAGCTCCCAAATTATTGGTCAATTCAAAACATAGCAGAATGTGTGGCAGGTTTTGATGACTATTAATAATTATCAATATTGTTTCTGGCCTTTACACTTCATTTATAGTGTTATGTTTTTAGTTTGAAAACTTAATAAAAGAGTCAAATACCGGATATGGAATGCACTGTTAATTTATTTAAGTCATCATGTGGTCTACTTTAAAAGTACGATTCCATATACCATAAACTTTGATACCCGGGGGGGGATACTTCCTAGTAATAGGCTAATGGGGATGTGCCGCTGGATGGGGTCGCATTTTCAGGACTGGATTGATTAGAATGGGGTTGCATTTTCAATAGGAGCTAGTAGAGTTACTAGAATGGGGTCACACAGTTGCGGGATTTCAGGGGCAAGTAAATTCCGGCAAGTAGGGATTTGGGGTATATTTCCCTAAAAGTGACTAACATGGGATCTATAATTGGCTAGAGAATAGACTATAATGGGGTAGGGGTTCGTAGAGGCCAGCAGCACATACCCAGCAAAAATTGACCCAAGTAACCCCACAGGCTTTGATAATATATAGAGAATATTACACGGCGGCGCCAAGATATGAATTTTAGTTTTGAGTGGTGAAAACAATATCTTACGAACGAGTGCGGCGAGTGAGTAAAATGCTGTTTTTTACCACGAGAAAATAAAATTCATATCTTCAAGCCACCGTGTAATTTTCTTTTCATTATATGGACAAGAGTAGTTTTGCACAAACAACAGTGTGAAAGAGGGAAATGACATCATCGATATCCTCACTAGTGAGGATATGGAAAATACGCCACTCGAGTCCCGGATGTAGTTTCGTATGAACTTTAAGAGTGGTCTATTTTCCACTAAAACACTCTTGTCTAGGTAATAAATAGAGGATATTACATGGCAGCGCGAAGATATGAATTTTACTTTCGAGTGGTAAAAACAATATTTTACGAAAGAGCGCAGCGAGTGAGTAAAATATTGATTTTTACCACGAGAAAATAAAATTCATATCTTCAAGCCACCGTGTAATTTTCTTTTTATTATATAGACAAGAGTAGTTTTGCACAAACAACAGTGTAAGAGCGGGAAATGACGTCATCGATATCCTCACTAGTGAGGATATGGAAAATATGCCACTCGAGTCCCGGATGCAGTTTCGTATGAACTTTACGAGTGGTCTATTTTCTACTAAAACACTCTTGTCTACATAATAAATAGAGGATATTACATGGCGGCACGAAGATATGAATTGTATTTTTGAGTGGTAAAAACAGTATTTTACAAGCGAGCGCAGCAAGTGAGTAAAATATTGTTTTTACCACGAAAAAATAAAATATATCTTAAAGTCACCGTGTAATTTTCTTTTTATTACATGGACAAGAGTGTTTTTGCACAAACAGTGCAACAGCGGGAAATGACATCATCGATATCCCTGCTAGTGAGGATATGGAAAATACCCCACTCAAGTCCCGGATATAGTTTCGCATGAACTTTATGAGTGGTCTATTTTCCACTAAAACACTCTTGCCTACATAATAAAACACCACAGCAGTTGCACATAATCTATGTTCATACAATTTATTGATGTCAAATGTTGTGAGGGAGTGACTCTGCAGGGTGTGACTTGACATTATGGAGCAAGATGTCCAACATATAAAATCATTTTTTCCTCTTGAAAGAGTAGCCCTCAGGGTATGCTGTTTCCAGGTGATGTATTAAGTTGTATTTAAGTTACTGGTTTAATGTTTAAGTAAGGGCTGATAAGACTGCAACAACAGGAAGACAAACTGGCAAAGGGTGAAACACAAAAGTACACGTAAACTGGTAACCTCTTTGGCAAATTTGGGATGTTTGCTCATCTGGTACACCTGTACTTTCAATAATATCATTTCTTTTCTTTGAAAACCCAATATTTAGGGCCAATTACATGCGCTGGGCTGGCCCATGATTAGCCAGGCTGGTTCAGGCCAAGATGACTGTTCAGCCTGGTATTCCATGTACATGATGCAAGTCACCCTGGCCTAGTAAACACAGTTTACATGGAAAACTTTCAGCCTGGCTAGCTGGGATTCTGGCATCACATTGCTGGGATCCTGGCAAACTGGGCTGAGATTTTCCCATATAATTGCTTGGTCCAATTTTACTTTTGGTATGTTTAACAGTCCACAGGCTTCCCACACAAACTATGAGGCCAGTAGTATGCAGTTTCAAAATGTCATGTATAGCCCTAGATATCATTGAAATGTCCCTATCAACATGAAATATTGCAAAGAATGCTTACCTTGAAGTTTAAAATAAACATACTCAGCAGCTCATGTCTCACTTTTTGGACAAATGTACAATTGAATGGTACAAGAAGAATCTTTAACCACTGAGCTTGCCTTTGTGGTTTAGAAGCTGAGTGATGAGAATTTCTGGGCCAGTTTAAAATACAGTGTTCCTTCCTTGTTTTTCTCTTTTTACGTACAGTAGAATGATTTGCAAAACCCTTCAAACTGTACAAAATGCACCATTTAGAGCCACAAGGACCAAACAAAACCATTGAACTGATTTTATTCTAATATTGAACTCAGGTGTAAATACCCTTCACAATATTCCATGTTAATAGGGATGTTTCGGTATTGCCATATACCCTGTTTAGCCCTGCTAACCAGGCCAGGCCTCGTTAACAGGGATGGCTTGATCTGCCAAGATCCTGGCAAGTCTGTTCACAGGGGGCCCACATAAACTATCTCACTTTTAGTAGTTTCAAAATATAATTCCCTGCTCATGTTATCAGCCCCTATATTTATTGGCAAACCTTTCTCTAACAGTCAAATCTTCAACAAAGTACATTTGATGAAGGCAATCCACTGTCAAAAACTAAACTACAAAATGTAATTTCCAATATTTTTCTTAGTTAAAAACTTGCAGTGTCGGTCCTCTTCGAGTGCACGTGTTCGCAAACAATACTGAAAACCTACATTATAAGTTACTGCACATCATCTGCATGGAGACTAAAAGAAAGACGGCTTACCTCTGTTTTCTGTATTTCCGTGAATGGAGAGATCCAATCCAGAATAGGAGAAGAAAACTTAGCTTCACAAGCCTCATTGAAGCGTGCTTCAAGTTCAAATATCCCGCCAGTTTAAATCCACGATTCACGACGATTTTGCATTTGTGCGCGATAGAGGTGGTTTTAAAACTCTCTACGAAGCTTAAAAGGATCACCAGCGGTTCACATATCACTAGTATTTTGAAAAATAGCACTATTCGAGATAACAAATGGAGCAAATTCTCGTTTTTACCCTTCAAAGACGTTGAAGAAATATCACACTTTCGTGTCATTTCAAAATGGACGCCAGGAAGTGACGCCAGCACGGAAACCGCTGATCAAATCCGCCGCCTCATCTCGTTTCCAGTTCCCTTAGAGCTGCGCTTTGGGGAACAGTTTCCACCCAATTTTTTTTCTTTTTCACCTAATGTTTTTTCTTTTTGACGAGGTTAAGCAAGAAACCAGTGTTTTAATTTCGCCGGAGGGTGAAAAGTTACGTGAAAAGATGAATTGAAGTTTACACTAAGAAGCTTTCTGTTATCAGATCGATCATCAACTGCCTTACGATGAGATTAACATTCCTTCAGTCATTACTTGTAAAATGACGTTATTAAATGAAAGGTTGACAAATCAACAGCCCAATGCAAGAGTTTTTGCTAACTTCTCTCTGACAAGTCACTTTCCGTCATGATTTTATTAAATGTCATGACAGTTGTCATGGACACAGATATTTCATTTCTCTCTGTATATTAATAATCTGTAAATTGATGGAAAATTTGCGCGTAATCAAGGGTAAAAAATCATAAAGAGCAAAAAGAGCGGTGCTTAAAGATGCGTAATGGGCTAAAAAGAGGCGTAAAATTTATTCAGCAAAGCCGTTCAAAACACAACGGGAAAATCACCTTATATTTCATATTTGCCTGTCTTCTGCAAACAATAACCTGTCAATTAGAAAATGTATCATGCGTAAAGAAGGCTATAGAATCGTAAAAAGCATAAATAACAGTGCGTAAAGATTCGCTGAACGGCGTTAAAGAGCTGTGTTGTATTGACAGCAACGCCAGACAAGATACAGCGGGAAAATCTTGAATGAATGACGAGACGTAAAAATTTCATTTCGCTCTCTATTTTCACAAGTAATAACCGCTAGTTACACCCATCTTCATTTTTGTGCTTTACGTATCTTTATTGCCCTTTACGCAGCCTTCACGCGTTCTGTGAATTTACGCGTCTTTACGCACCATAGAACCAATGCGTAAAAAAAGGCCTTTTATTTACATATATTTACGTGTGATATAAACATTCGTAAATCCATGAATTCACGCTGTGTTTGTTTAATGGGAGCTTAAGATTGGAAATTGGTGGTAAAATAGGCCAAGTCACCTCTAGTTGATCAACGTTCCCTTTCCAGGTTTTTTGAAGGGTTGAGGCCAAAACTTTTCCAGTGGATAGGAAGGGGATAAAGGGTAGAAGATAAAGAGAAAAGAAAGGGGGAGAAAAAGGGAAGGAAAAGAAGCAAGAAAAAATTGGGAATGAATCTGCAAAAAAAGTCCAAATTCTGGCCTATGCGCACGTGCTAAAACAAAATATTTTACAATTTACAACAGAGTCTGGTTTAAAATGTAGCTTAATTGTAAAGAAACGTTTATGTAGCAAATTTTAATGGCGTTTGGCAACACATAGCACTCAAACAACCGCTTAACGGTAAAAAATGAGCAGTAAAAGGGTTAATGCTATGTTTACCTAGACTTAAAACAATCCTAAATCTCTACATTGATTTAATGATGTTTTAAAGTAAGTTTAAATCCTGTGAGAGATTTCGTGTTACGTTAAATGTGGCTTAAAATAGCCTTAAATCTTTAATCTGATTTAATGTTATTTAAGGTGAACCTAAATTTGCCTAAATCTTCTAACAGATTTAATGTCGTGTTTAAGTCTTCTTAAACTAAAGGTAAATCTTTCACGGTATTTAATATTCATTAAACATTTATTAAACGTAGCTTAAATCAGGAAACAAATTTAACCTGCATTTTGGAACATCTTAAACAATACTTAAATATGAAGTCTTGTTTAAGTCATATTTACGTCGCCTAAACCTACATTAAATTGATCTTTAGATTTAATGCCCGTTTAGCATTGCTTAAACTCTACTTAAATTTGGCATTTCACCTAGTGTATTGCTTAAAGCAAGAAGGTCAGGCTATTCTCCTAATGTTGATACTAGCAGATAAGCTTAAATTCTTTTGTGTAGCATCATTTAAGCTTACGTGTTGTAAACATCTCATAACAACATAACATAACACATAACATACTTTATTTTATCTCCAACTCCATTTGTTTATTAGCTGCGCTTTTCTTCACTGCTTGCAAATTATTTATATACATCTAATGACTCATGAATGTTTGTTAGATCAAGTAAGGTTCAAAGCTATACATGTAGTTGGCATGATTTGATGACAAACAACAAATTTAAATTTCGAATTAGGTATGATCACTTTTGGGAAAATATGCTTAAGATAATCGAGTTCAAAGCAGGTGGATGTAATTTTTTTGTACATCTCATTCTCTACTTTTACTGATTAAGTTATTCCATAATTTGCAGGGTAAAAAATTAACTTCAGTGCTTGAATCATTGAATTGCAACTCGGGCCATTATCCTTGAATTCCAACCTCGTCCCCAGGGTCTTTTCACTTGCTCGCTTAGTATAGTGGACCAGGCCATTTAGATAAAGTGGCTTTCAAAATCCTCTAGTCTAAATCAAAAAATTTAAAACCATATTTACTTGAATAGACCCCTCCCAACCCGGGTGAGAAGTAAGTCTTTTATCCAGGGATTTCGCCAATAATCATGTGGAAAAAGTACCACATACTGTAGAACTCTAAGTAAGACTGGAGTCACATGTCAATAAAAACAAAACTCGACTTTTAGTGGCCCTGGTCAGTTCTAAATTGCTACTGGCAACCAGGAGAATGTCAATTTTTAGCCCTAAAGTTGTTGTTTTCACTGATCCTTTTTTATCTATACTAGGCATGTACATGTCAGCAGTGATCAGTGATGCAGCTTTTCTTACAGTGAAAGTATGCCAGGGAAGATATCAATCATACAATTGTCCCAGCTTACATATTATCTCGCTGTTCAGTAAAATGATTTGGGTCAGATGCAATGATCGGTTTAATTTGGGTTCGGTAGTTGAACACAATTAAACCAATAATATGCATACAGCAGTGTTTGATTCCAATTTCTGAACCCAGTCAAACATAATTAAGCACAGTTAAACAGTTTTAAAGTCATTCAAATATACCAGATATTTAAACCATCTGCCTTTAAGTGTGTGAGAACAAGCACAAATTTCTGTAGTGTGGAATTTGAGCATGATCTGTTTTATATTGTCGTGTAAACACATAGAAGACTGGGTGGCTAAAACAGCCTTTTCGGAAAAAGAAAATTTGGCAATCCTAATACTCACAAAGGAAAATAAAAGTTGAACCAAGGATAAAATTAAATCACAACATTTACATGAGTGTTCCATCAAGACTTCCATTGGGGTAGGTGATGAAAACCTTATACCCACTTAAGTTACAAAATCCATTTTTCACAGTGATGTAAGATTTATTCCTGGCGGTTAAAGGGTTAAAAATTAATGCAGAATGAGTCAAACAGTTATACCATGTATGGGTTTCCGTACCACAGTGATTATTGTGACCCAGTACCACTACTGGGGCAAGCTCACACAGGTATGACTTGTACAGTTATGAGATTTTGTGCTGTAATCATGAAACAAATTTCATTGCGGTGTCTGGTCATTTACCTGTAAATGTTTACATGATTTGGAGCTGAAATGTGTTCACCCCAGGACGATTTCATCCCGGTCTTCAGCACCAGGATGAAATCGTCCCGGGGTAAACACCATTTCAGCTTCAAACCATGTAAAAACTTACAGGTAAATGACCAGACACCGATATGAAAGTCATCTCGGGATGAAATCACTCGTGTAAACACAGCCTAAGATGATAATTATTTTATACTAGCTTCATGTTTCGTACGTTTCGTGTAAACAGAGGTAGGCATTTGGAGTCGATCTGAAGTCGTACTGGCCCAGGTTGGTACCATTCTCATAGACTACGAGCAGTCTCTCATTTTTCTCTGGCACTTGCACACTGACTGTCCTACTATTGGTAATTGCGATAATTAAAATCTACTTTGTTTTTCTTACAGGTTTTTATTCCATCAACCTGATGTCAGGAAAATATGGCAGTTTAATATCGTTGTCAACGATGTAATCCTTTATCGGTAGCCATTTGTTTCTCACAGATCGGGCATTGAAAAGAGAAAAGAGCAAAGTACCGCATCGTTAGCACAGGAGTTTATTGCGTTCTTTGACAATAAAATCAGAAGAATTCGTGAAGACCTTGATCGATCTACACCTGACAATGTTCTTGAGTTCAGAGACGTTGCTGCTGAATGTCAATTTACTACCTTTGCAAGTGTCTCATCGACTGAACTTACCGCAATTGTTGGTTCTATGTATTTAAAGTCTTGTGATCTAGATCCTATTCCTGGTTGTATCATCAAGGACTGCTTTACCACTGTTCGACCAGTGATAACCAAGATTGTCAACCTTTCAATGGAATCTGGTAAACTTCCTACTGATCTCAGAGTGGCCAGCGTCAAACCACTGCTCAAGAAGCACTCTTTAAGCCCGGATGAATTCAAGAATTTTAGGCCAATTTCGAACTTAAGTTTTCTGTCTAAAGTTATCGAGAAATGTGTTGCTAAGCAGCTTATTGCTTATTTAGATGCCAATAATCTTAATGTCATTTATCAGTCAGCCTACAGAAAACTATACAGTACTGAGACGGCTTTAATCCGTGTTCATAATGATATTGCTATGGCGTTAGATCACAAAAGATCAGTGATTTTATTACTCCTTGATCTTTCGGCGGCATTTGACACTGTTGATCACTGTATTTTACTTTCGCGCCTTTCTTCTCGATTTGGAATTGGTGATACAGCATTAGAAGGGTTTCGGTCGTACTTGAGTGACCGCACTCAATTTGTGAATGTCAATGGTTCGACGTCTGAGCGTCATGTTCTGCAGTTTGGTGTACCCCAGGGATCCGTCCTTGGTCCGCTACTATACTCCTTGTACACCTCTCCACTGAGTGACATCGCCAATAAACATGGGTTAAGCTTTCATTTTTCTGCTGATGACACGCAGCTATATATTACTTTTGAGACGTCATCCCTCAATGAGATGGAATTGAGCAAGAGTAAGTTGGAAGCCTGTGTACAAGAAATTGATACCTGGATGCTTTTGAATAAGTTAAAATTAAACAGAGAGAAAACTGAGCTTTTTTTGATATCATCTTTACACCGTGCTCGACCTCCTTTGTTACATCTTGATGTCTGTGATGAGAGAGTGCTGACTTCACCAAAAGCAGGCAATATTGGAGTTATTTTCGACGAATATTTGAGTATGGTTCCTCAGGTGACAGCAATGTGCAAATCAGCATTCTATCATCTCCGTAAAATAAGCCTCATTCGTAAACATCTTACCTGCGATGCAGCCCAGCTTCTTGTTCACGCTCTCATTACATCAAAGCTTGACTGCTGTAATTCGTTACTATATGGTTTACCCAAGCACATGACTAAACAGTTCCAACGTGTGCAGAACGCAGCTGCTCGAATTGTTTCTCTCTCACCCAAGTTCTGTCATATTACACCTGTTCTTATGAGTCTCCACTGGCTCCCAATTGATCTCCGAATTGAATTTAAGATACTTATCATTAGCTACAAGACTCTCCATGGCCTCGCACCTGCTTACATTGAGGATCTCCTCGTCAGCTATATTCCGGGACGTTATCTAAGATCTGCAAAGAAAAATTTACTCGCCGTGCCTGGTTTCAAACTAAATAGTTATGGCCGCCGTGCTTTCTCTGTTGCTGCGCCGTTGCTTTGGAACAGTCTTCCACAACATGTTAGGGATGCAGAATCGCTAGACATTTTTAAAAGACAGCTGAAAACAGTTCTTTTTAAGCGTGCTTTTTTAAATTGATAATTTTATTGTAAATAGCGCCTTTGAACCGTTGGGAAAGGGCGCTTTAGAAATGTTATTATTATTATTATTATTTATTATAAGGGTTTGGTTAAGAAATTTATACTTTTAGCTATATTCCCAGACGCACTTTATCAATTCAAATAAAAAATTTGAAGAGCAGCTTTGTCTTTTTCTGCTTAACATTTTGATGTCATTGATTAGTTTGACTGTCCCGTCAGTACTACTAAGTGGACGATGTATGAAAATGGAATGAATCCTGGAGTACACCTTTTAGGGCTCTACTTCAAAATATCTGATGAGCACACCCTGCCCCATATCTTTTTTGGGGGGAGTATCCCCCCCCCACTACTATCCCAGGAATGAAGAGTCAGACCTATTTGATTGAATTCTCTTTCTGGGGAAAACTATATCGACTGACTGACTCACCACAGTCTGATCCCTTTTTGTCAGTTCATTGCCTGTTAGGTTTCAGACTATTCTGAAATGATTTAGGAAGAGGCTATTCCTTTTGTTTTTCTTTGGTACCAGATTATGGCAATCAGTAACAATGCTTATTGGTGACAAATTATCAAACCAAAAAGAACTAAAGTCTCGAGATCTACTGCCATCACGGTCTGGGGTAGTAAGAGAGTGAGTCATAATCTGTGCATCAAACAAAGTCACTTGTCATTACTGGACCATTTGTTATTCGCATTGGCAACACTGAAGTCACAGATTGATTAATTTATTGATTGACTGATTGATTGATTGATTGATTGATTGATTGATTGATTGATTGATTGATTGATTGATTGATTGATTGATTGATTGATTGATTGAATGATTAATTTTTTAATTGGCTGATTGACTGATTTATCAGCCAGTTGGTTGAGTGGTTGATTGATTGACTGATTGGTACTTAAAATAGTTGAATGAATTTATTCACCTGAATTACATGTTAGTAATTACATGCATAATGCTGCACTTCTTCGCATCTTCATCTGGCAGTAAAATAATACCCGGCATCAGTCGAAACATAAAATAATTTTCAAGCCCCAATGTCATGACATAATTGTAAGCAAATAATCTATTTGTAATTAGCAAGTAGTAGGTAAGAAGGCGTATTAGAAAGCAGGACTATTAGAGCTTTTACGGTAATTTAAATTATATTTCATATTAACTCCAGTAAGGTACTCCTTCTAAGTAACTACCACTATTGGACAGTCAAGAAAGAAAGCAATGCCCTGGGATGTTTTAGGGTTCACTACTTCCTACTATTAATTAAACATCCCGGGCAATTAATACAAGTAAATAAGGTACATCATCATCATCATCATCATTCAACAATAGCGTCATTTTACCATATAAGGAGAAAAATATGAGTATAAGAGCGTCTTACAGTGTAGAAAACGTATTGCACTATAGTATCCCGGTTTCAAATCACTTATTGAATAATGCATTTAAATTGCTTAGATATTTAAGTTTATATTACCTACAACAGAGGCTTATTTAAAATTTATGAAACACTGGTTCTAATTTGATGAGAGGTGTATTACTAATGATTAACTAATAATTATAATATTGTTTTCCGGTCTCACTTGTAATAATAATAATAATAATAATAATTATTATTATTATTATTATTATTATATCTATTACTTATATTGAGCCTTTTCTATAAAAATAATCAAAAGCGCATTACACTTAATATAATACATTATTACAAATTTCAAATAGATCATAAAACTACCGACTAATCTATAACCTAATTTTTATCCTTAAACTTAAAAGTCTTAACCAAAGGCCTTGAAAAATAAATAATTCTTGAGTGAACGCTTAAAATCGTCAATCGTCACAATGACAACTAAACAATTAAACTTATTACGAGTTTCCCTCGACCTGGTCCCCGGGGCCTTTCAATTTATTCCGAAACGTCGGAACCATTCAGAAAATGTCGGAACCATATCGTTTATATCGCAACCATTCCATTTCGGAACCATTGCAAATTTCAGAACTATGCCGAAAAATTTGGGAACCATTTCGAATCTCAGAACTATTCGGAAATTTCACAACCATTACGAAATTCAGAACCATTGTGAATACTCGGAATTTTTTTACGAATGCCGGGCCATAGTTTAGCTTCACTCCGTCGTTTAAAAAGGTTCCCTTTCTTCCTTCGAAAAGCTCTCGAAGCAGGGTAAAAGCTTTATAACTAAAAACGTGACAGTGTTTTCGAATTTTTAGTTTTCCAGAATTTCCGCTTTCCTCTAAGAAACGAAAACGATAAAAATAATTTGAGTGAGAAAATTATGCAAAATTATTGTGATATCCGATGATATTATAAACAGAGATCGCCGTTGGGACAATATTAGTTTGGAACAGACAGTAGCAGCCGTTCAAACGGCCTCCTACCGTTCTTAAATGGCTGATAAACGGCACGCGAAAGGTTTTAGCCGTCCGAACCGCTATCCGTGAGCCTGCGTTTTCGTGCGCATGAGAGATCACAACTTTGTTGAGACAGGCATCTGACCCAGACATCTTTCACTGTGCACACAGGTGGATAAGCCATAGATGATTGATACTCAACTGCAACAGAAAGCATGGGCCACTGCGGTTTCTTTTAGTCCCCTTGCATTGCTTACCTTATTGGCAATAACTTTGCAATGGCTCTTGAATGACAGAGAACAAACTGAAAATGACCGAATGTTTAAAGACTGATTTATCAGGTACGTGGTTTGAGTATTTAATACATTGCTTAGAATTGACAGTACGTCAAAAACAAATTAATAGAAAGCCTGCATTCAGCTTGTTCTTCAAAAAACATTTTTGACACCATATTTATGGAATCAGGTACTTAACACGGATAATTTCAGTTGTGCAACACAGCCTTTTTTTTTTTGGCCTTTCAATGAAATGCACATTCTTTCATGCTGTTGTCATTAAAATAAAATAAACAGAATTCTTTTTAACTTAATTTTCTTAAATCAAAATAAAATAGAACCGAATATCTTTTAATAGAGATAAATATATTGACAAATTGAGTTAATCGACATACTTGCTGGCATAAAACGATGTTAGGCCTATGGCGCATGTCTAGTAATATTGATATAGAATCTTCTGAATCAGGCTCGTAGTTTTTTCCCTTTTGTTTCTTCGTATTCCGGAATGTTCTGGGATGTTCTATGTTCCGGGTTACATTAACACTCAAACCTCCCTGAGGCTAAATCCAGTTTAGTGGGATATTTGAGGTAGGTAGGTAGGTAGGTTTATTAAAAACAATTAAATAGTAGCCAGAAGGCTGAATTTCATAATTATTTACAATATGTTACTAAAAAAAAAGATAAAATTTTATGATATGATCTATTTACAATTTTAATGGTTACGTATACTACTATTAAAGATAGGAAAAGGGGGAATCTACAAAGGGGAAATATCATCACTAAGGGAGGGTTTCAACTAGTTTACGTGTTACAATACTAGTTTGCGTTTGCTCGACGGCACATCGTCGGTATGAATGACTGTTTAAAACGGTTGGTGTAAAAACGAGGCAAGTCAAACACTCTCTCATGCCTGATGTTGTAGTGGCCATAGTGTTTTGGGGGAAGCAGGCAAGCGAGTTTGTGCTGATCCGATGATATACTATTGAACAACTTGACACATTGTTCATTGCGCCTATCACGTAAAGTGCGAAGACCAAAACTGTCTAAACAGTGTTTGTACGATTTGTCAAGTGCAATTATAGAGAGCGCTCTTTTTTGTACACGTTCGAGATCGTCACTTAGATAGTCAGGCAGACTATGGTAGAAAATTGGCGAGCAATATTCAAGAACGGGTCTTATTACTGTACAATAGAAGTTGATAATGTCGTTGCAGCTCACGCCGGCTCTCTTTAGAAGGACTAAAAAATACAAACGCTTATTTGCTTTTTTGATAGTCTCATTCACGTGAAAGTTCCACCTGAGATCGTTAGACAGCGTAATTCCTAAAATCTTGGCACTGTTTACAACAGCTGGTTCCTTCCCATTGACTACAGCGGGGCTGTAGTCAATGGGAAGGAACTAGCTAGGAAAGGAATCAAAGAAAAACTAACCTCTGACACTCAGTATAACTTATATCTCACAAAGGGTATAACTGCAATGTTTTGGTTACCAAACAGGCCGGTTGAACTAAAACCGAGTGTGCTTATAATCGGGATTGTTGTGGACAATAGCTTGTTTTCCATACCGCTCCCCCACGCCCTTCTCGTTTTTATTCTAGTATCACTAGCAGCTGGACTGCTGGAGTTCGTCTGTACAAAACTATGGCGTACGCGAATGCTGACTATGGCATATATGGTCGTGAAAGGCGTAAAAAAAGACCAAATCTGAGAGTCACGTATTTCTAGTTAATTTTATAAAGTCAGATAATATAGTATCGTATTCGAGGTGGTGACATTACTGTATAGAAATCTAGCCTCGATATGACTTAACTAGAAATACGTGACTCGCAGAACCTCGCGAAGCTCGGGCAAGGGTGCACCACAAGGGGTGGGGAAGGGATAGAATTTCGGTTTAACTGGAGGTGTGGATGAGTGGCCACAATGGTCCCGAATTGGGAGTTTAGATCGACATTCTGATTCCCAGTCGCTTCCATGTAACTTGCATCCAATCCCCTGTCATCCTAAAATCTAATGCATAGGAACTGGGTATGAGTTTCCGGGTGTAATTTGACCTAACTGTTGTATTCTGACATAAGGTAAATTGCTGTTGTCCAAGACAATATGTAGTGGTGTTTCTGTTTATTTTGGCTGGGTGAGAGCAGGTTTATCAGAAATGCAATTCAAATTCCAACTTGGAGCCGCACACATGTTACCTCCAACATTAACCCGTCCGTTTCCTTTAGATGCTGTTGTTCAGTTTTTATTCTATTTACTGGGTATTGACAAGTGTCAATAGCTAAAACAATTCATTATTTCCCTTGAATGGTTGAGATAGCAGGAGTCTACTTCTGCTGAAGAGTGATGCAGCGCATTAAAAAAATTATTTGTTTACAGCCAAAAATTGAAAATGAGACTAAACCAGAATAATGGCAAACAAAGCACAGAGTTTCATATTGATGTGGTAGCAAGTTTATTCATTCCCCCCAACATACTATAAAAATTGGATCAGATAACTGTCATAATAAATTAACCCTTGAAGCCCCAGTGATCAGCATCTCTCTACAATAATAATGCTTTAATTTGGTCATCAGAATTAAGGAATTGATCACCAAACATGAATAGTGTAAATGTCAGTAGAAAGAACTTCTCTGCACTAATACTACAAGAAATGTATGAAGACCAGTAAGGAGAATTTGTAGGTTTACATAGGGGCCTAAAGGGTCAATTGGTATGGAAAGCAAGTTAATTAGCCAATTAAGGGAAAGGGTGAATGTAGATTATAGCATGTGGAACCTTCAGAAGTAAGTAAACTTTCACATAGACAAATCATGTTGTAGGTGATCAGGATCTCAATTCTCATGAACTCGGTGCTTGCTTGTACATTGCTAGCAGAGCTGTGATGCTGGTCACTGTATGTAGCATGAAATTATTATCAATAATTAATGTTAAGCAGTAATTTTTGTTTCACATCAAATACATACTGATTACATGTATGCTCCTATCCCCGCTACACATTAAGTGGTAATTGCTAGGAGCAGAGCAAGTGCATTTCTATCCAAATTGTGAACAGACATTTTCCTTTCTGAACCATATGAATATTACTATTTTTTTAACTATTAACAGGGTCAATATCCAAAACGGAAAACATAAACTCTTATAAATTCTTACTGATCCAATATGAATTATTTCATTAAAACATTTCCTCTGGAACGTCCTAAACAGTTAAAAATCAAGTTCTTTTATACTCCTCATACACAAATATGCACTGTTTGGGGAACTGAAACCCACTTTGTGAAATAATTTAAGCCTCTTGTGTAATTTGTGGTTTTGATCATACTTGGAAAAATAATTATATGTTGAAAATTACTGGTACATCAAGAGTAAAGATAATGGTAGAGAGAGAAAATAATTGAATCTGTTCAGTCACCATCCGTTGGAAAGGTATTCTAGCAATAGTATTTTGATGATCGTGTATTTTTGTCGCCTCTCGTTAATTAACTCTAACAAAATCATTTTGTCGAAGCACTTGATAGTCGGTGTCGCCGGTCCTGATCGCTTTTAGCACACATTTTCTCGAAGAGTTAAATTTGTAGCCGCTGAGTTCATTCTCACTATTCAATCGGTGTGACTGAGTCATAATTTCGAAGACCTTGTATCGATTCTCGCGTTGTTGTGGAATCTCGTTTTGTAGTAGCGCTGTGTTATTATTAAATAAGCTAAATTTAAACTAAGTTGTCTACGTTCTAAGATTTCTCGCCTGTGATATTCCAGTCTCCTGTTTGTCCTGCTGATGGTTTTAGTCAATTTATTCTTCGCTAGGTTATTACCGGTAAACGATGTTCGCTACCCGTTTGTCGTCGACTGTTTCGCCTTCCTTGTACGCGCTGAATTTCAAGTCGGCGTTCACGCTGGGTTTCAGTTGTAAGTCCCCCGGAATGGATTTCCAGCCACTTGTTAAATCAGGGGTTGCTGTCTTTGCTTGGTCCCTCATTTCCATCAGAAATTGGTCCAGTAACTTATTCACAGACGATGAATAAACATGTCAGCACGCAAATGTTCGCAGCGAAGCAAGCAAGAAATGAAGAAACATGAGAGTGCGCAACTGTCAGCGGTCGCGATTTGGCTTTGTTGCTAGGCAACTGTGCGGACACCTTCGAAATTTGACCGCCCTTCAGCAATCCTCGCGCGATCCCACGCGACAAATTTATAAACCTCGCTTCGCGAGGAATTACCCTGAACTGATACAGAGAAAGAGAAAAACGACTCAAGTCTGCAACTTCCTCGTTGGGTGCCCCTGTAAGACTATTTTAGTTCAACCTTTTAGCATGGAGCCGTCGTTTTGTAGCATGCTTTATCTAGGCTGAGTTCTTCTTATTTTGCTCCTCTTGTTATTGCTACTGGTATCAATATCAACGTCCCCATCATCGTTATCATCGTCATTATTACTTTCTTAGTGAAAAATGATCACGACCACCTTTCTTTCCTCTAGTAGAGTACTTGTTATTTTCTTTCTTAATGCCAATGACGTTCATTTCTATTTTCTTTGTTTTAAACGTGCCCTTTTCGCCACTGATTCTTTCATATTTTGTCATTATATTTTGCTGTTTTCTTTTCCGTTGTTTTTGTTGTTATTTATCTAAGAGGCTTCATTCTCACGAAAGAATCATTTTGATTTCAAAAAACAGGAATAAAGTAATAAACCTTTACATTCACACGACACGAAGAGGGAAAACCTCAACTTGTCCCTGCTGCTGGGCACGGCGACGAAAAAGTGAAACCAGTGCTCTTTTGAACTCTGGCATTACGAATGTATATAAAATTGGGTTAACAAGAGAGTTTGCAAAAAATAAAACTATAAGAGAATTAAGTATACGAAAACGTACTAACATGGAGAGGTTACTGAAAACTCCAGTGGCTAAACCAAGAACATGATAGATAGCAAATGGCAGCCACATCAATAAAGACACCAAAGTCACAATGAACAATGTCTTGGTCAGTTTTCTCTCTCTGCTGGCTCCACCATGGTGTTGGGGATGAGCCCCACGATGGATTTTCACAGTAATGGATACGTAAGAAACAAAGATAACTAACAGGCAAATTAAAATGAATGCTGGCCAAGTCGGATAAGACAACCAAACCGTAACAACAGTTATTAGCGCAGCTGTGACCCAAACGACTGTAATAATTACCCCAAAGATCCATTTTTTGATGACGCGATGCTTGAACGGAAAAAACGTCGCATGCAACCGTTCTAAAGAAATCGCAGCGATGTTGGTTAGAGAAGTTGTGAGAAACAACAAAATAACATAATGCCAGATTCCACCATAAGCCACGTTGTACTGCCAAAAGGTGCAATCATGATCACCTCCGATCGAAATGAACTGTATGACCTCCGCAAATCCCCCAACAAACATATCTACAACTGCCAGGTTGATCACCAAGTATATGCTGCGCTTGCGAAGACTGCGGTGTTTCATAAAAACGATAACTGTTAAGATATTGAGCGTTACTATAGAAACAGCCTCGGTTATAAACACTGCAAGCCAGGCAATGCACTCAGTTGATGAAACCTTTTCCTGTTCCGTTGTGTTTAGCTGATTAGAATAATTCATCCTCTATCTGTAAAGAGAATACTGAAATTTCATGACCGATGTCAATGAAAAAAATTATTTGACTTATACCAGGAGCTAAAGAATTAAACCAAGAGGTAGCCTCGATTCTTAATGCAGTCTAACAATATATTTCCTCTCGAGAATGAATGCAAATCTAATGCACGCTAATATGCACGTTCCAACAGAAACACCTTCGCTGATTTATACCAGTGAGCGGTACCTTGTTGATTTTCTGACAAACCTAAAGGTCTGGCTACATGTGGCTTTCGCTCTATGGCGTGTCACAACAGTGACTGTTGAACGAATCTAATGTACTTATCGTGGTTCAATGTCAGTTTACATGTACGATCATTTTGATTGATCTTTTCAGTCATTTTAATTTATTTATTTATTTATTTATTTGTGTTTTTTGTTGTTGTTGTTTTTGTTGTTGACAGTGAAACCTGGCACAAGAAATTTTAACTCAAACTGATCTTTTCTTCGAAAATCACTAAGAATTTAAAAAAAAGAATTTGACATACCTTGACGCAAAAAGTCCTGCCTGGGTAAAAGTGTGACGAAACGACTCTCACTGCAAAGAGAAATCGTGTGTTTGGAATTGACACATTGAAAACAATCTTAGCTTCTTTGAAATTATAAACAGTTTGTAACTCAAACAAGGCGTGAGAGTATTTTGGAAATTTAGTGTCACATAAAACAATGTTTATTTCTTTTTCTGTCAAAAACCTGTCTTAACTGCGCGAAAATTGGGGCCATCTTTCCCTTCCCCAATTTTCGCGCTGCCGAAAAGCGAAAAATGCTTCAAACATACGGAAAATCTTACGGAAACGCTTGCTAAGCAGGATATTTACTATTCTAAACACATGCAAGGTTAAGATTGCTCAGTGAAATTTTACTTGTGGAAGCCAAGGAAGTATTACTGTGTAAAATCTTATGGGTGCCGAGGGTTGAGAATGCGTGGTTTGAATAATGCGTTTATTACGCTGGCATTTTGTCTCAAAAAATACTATTACTAGAAGACTAGATTGTTTTTTGCTTTTCAAATCACTTTTTATAACCACATTTTATTGAATTTCGCACTTATTTATTTACATAAATTTCAGTTTTAGTCTATCTGTCTCCATCCAGGGTTGCGGGGTGCGGATTATGGGTCGCTAATAAAAAAAATGGAATATTTGCTTACAAATAGGATTTTTATGTTTTTTTCCTATCCACTTTTGTGTAAATTATTTTGTTGCGTTACGGGTTGCGTGACATCATCCGGGCATATGCTGAGGAGTCATGACACTAAATCAAAGGATACCCCCTCTGGGGGCATGCGTTACTATTACACAGTCGAGTGCTTTCGCGTCATTCTATTCTTTGACTTGCTGGGTGAAGAGTGTTTTTTCCTCGTTCGACTTTTAAGAGGTAAGCATTTTCAGTCTGTTTTATTGTATACGGTTCTGACGAGCTGCGAACACTTTTCCTGTTGTTCGAAGTCTCTTAGAGTGATTAATTTACTTTTTACTCGAACGATTCGCAATATTGCAGCTCGTTAGTTCGTTCATCATTATGGCGGCAGCTATTCCAGCTGTTCTTGTTTTGGGCCATTCTTTTGTAAAGCGTCTTAAACGCGATTTACATTCTCAGTTTGACCCCCGGGCGGTTCGTAGTTTTAACCTTACGGGTACTGCGACTGTTCATTTGCACGGTGTTGGCGGACGTACTGTGGCAAAGCTTCGGTCGTTCGACCTCCACGTGGTTGAACAGATTGCTCCTGATGTGGTGCTTCTCGAAATCGGGACTAATGATCTTGTGGATGCACGTCCTGAGGTTGTTGGCTCTGAAATCGAGAGCCTTGTTTGTCATCTATTGGAGGTTTATAAAGTTCCTGTCGTTGGTGTTTGCCATGTCATTCCACGTGGTCAATCACACAACGAGGCGGCTTCTTTTGCGGAACGGGTTGAAATTCTTCAACAATATCTTGAAGTTGTCCTTTCTCCAATCCCTAAAGTTTTTTGTTGGCTTCACCAAGTTTTTTCTCACCCAGGGAAGGATTTTTATATGCCTGATGGGGTCCACCTAAACCCAGCTGGTCAATATCATTTATATCGTAGTTACAGAGGCGCCATTTTGCGGGCCTTGCGCTTGCTTTGATATCTTCACACATTTCCTGCATGTTTGTAATTTTTTCACACATTCCACTCCTTGCCTTTTTACGAGTTATTAACTTCAGTCCAGTCATGGGATTTTCTTTTAGGGTTGTAACATTCCTTTATTTTATGTTCTTATTTTATTGTTTTGATGATTCATCTCCAATTTTAAGAATTTTTGTGGCTGGTCCACTTATTTCGTATTTTTTGTGTTAGGATTCGTCCTCCACATTTTTGATAGAGGATTCGTCCTCGACTTAATGGATTCGTCCATTGTTTTAGTGTGGATTCGTCCACCGTATTTGATTTATTTTGGCAGTATAAGGAAGCTGCTGCGTCGACTGTTTGTCTGACAGGCATTCCTTGCCACTTATTTTATTTTTGTGTTGGGATTTGTCCTTCACATTTGTTATTAGAGGATTTGTCCTCAGTTTAATGGAGTTATCCATTGTTTTAGTGTGGATTCGTCCACCGTATTTGATTTATTTTGGCAGTAAAGGGAAGCTGCTGCGTCGACTGTTTGTCTGACAGGCATTCCTTGCCACTTATTTTATTTTTGTGTTGGGATTCGTCCTTCACATTTGTTATAGAGGATTTGTCCTCGGTTAAATGGAGTTATCCATTGTTTTAGTGTGGATTCGTCCACCGTATTTGATTTACTTTGGCATGATCAGGAAGCTGCTGCGTCGACTGTTTGTCTGACAGGCATTCCTTGCCACTTATTTCTACTGCTTTGGGGATTCGTCTCCAACTTTATGGTTTTGGTGGCTACCCCACTTATTTGTTAATTTTCTGTTGGGTTTGGTCCTAGGGATTTGTCTTTATAACCTTGCCACTTCGTTTGGTTCTGTCCCATGACTGGTGCTTTTCATCTTTTTAATTTGTCATAGTTTTGTTTGGGTAGTGTCTGGGGTGTTTTTCATGTTCCTTTGCAGAATCAAGAATGCCTCCGAAGAGCTCTCAACGTTTACGGAATCCTTCCTCACAGGCAGTCGAGATAGCTGCTGGTAGTGCTCCGCAGCGACGAAAGCGTGTGGCCTCGCAGCCCGCCGTGGACACCCAGCGCAAGAAGTCCAGACGTGGCACCTTGGCACAAACCCCGGAAAACCGAAGCCCCCCCTGCCAGTGTTGAAACCGACCAGTCTGCTTCCTCGTCAGGTGCTGCAGCAGGAGGGCCGCAACCCCTCTCTCTTCCTCAGGGAGTTTTAGACCAATTGGTCGCTCGAGTGGCGGATGAAGTTACGAGACGTCTTTCGCCCCCGGAGGACAGTGGTAGTTCTAACAGCAACGCCTTGGTAACCAATGCCGCATCTGAGTTGCCGATAGCTTCCACTCCATTGTCACCAGCCGGAGCCTGGTGCCTGGTGCCTGGTGTTGCAGTTGCCACCTCCACGTTGGCTGGAACCATTTTGCAGAGTTCTGTTGGCACCACGCAGGCTTCTTTGTCAGGTGAGGTGCAGATACCTGCGCAGCTGTTCACCTCCCCCAGTCTTCCAATTGACGCAAGGGTGTCGGAGAAGATTCGGTCCAAGATTTGGAATAATGAGTTTTTTGATTTTGCGGATTTGCTATCCAACCCAGTTTTTGAAGATAGATATCAACTGACACTATCTAATTCTAGCACACAGAAGTCTCCAGCACTATGGTTAGAACCACTTTCTAGGGCCAAGAAGCACATGTCAATTGAAACCTGGTTGAGTTGTTTGCATAATTTTGTTGGGGTGTATACTAGTAGGTTTCCCCATGAGGCCCCCGCCCTCATGAAATACGGGGAAGTGGTTCAGGATTTGGCAGTCAGGGGTGGAAATTGGAAGTTTTATGATGAAAACTTTCGATTTTTAAGGCAGGCACAACCTGCTTCATTCCCATGGGGTGTCACTCACTGGGAATTATGGATGCGGGCTCAACATTCTGTTAAGCAGCAAACAAATGCTGCCAACCCGGGGCGTGCTAAGCCCCAGGATCGGGGCACCCCTAAGGGGTATTGTTTTAAGTTTCACAAAGGAATGGAGTGCATTCCTAATTGTGCTTATAAGCATTTGTGTTATAAGTGCCAGGGTTCGCATCCGGTCAGTCGGTGTAATTTTCGTGGCCAAAGTAGAGTCACTTCAAACAAACCCCTGCCTGCCAAGTCCCAACCTAACAAATCTTAATTTGGCAACGCCTGTCATTGTTGAGAGGTTATAATTTTTCCTTTCTGGGTACACCCATTCCATTGCAGAGTTTCTTTCTTTGGGTTTCAGAGGGGGTTTTCCTTTGCATTATGTCGGTAGCCCTAGTTGCTCCGATGCAAACAATTTAATTTCAGCATCTGAAAATCCTGAGGTAGTAGATGCTAAAATTCATAAAGAGCTCGAGGCTGGTCGTCTTGCAGGCCCATTTATGACTCGGCCTCTCTATCCATTTCGGATTTCTCCATTAGGTGTCGTTCCGAAAAGGACTCCTGGGGAATTTAGATTGATTCACCACTTATCCTATCCCCGGGGTTCATCTGTTAATGATGGCATCGCTCCAGAGCATACTAGTGTTTCGTATGCAACTATTGCAGATGCCATTTGCAACATTAAGGCTGCAGGTCGGGGTTGTTTTTTAGCCAAAACTGATGTAAAAAATGCCTTTAGGATTATTCCAATTCGCCTTCATGATTATGGTTTGCTTGGCATGCGATGGAGGAATTTATATTAATATGATCGTTGCATGCCTATGGGGTGCTCTAGTAGCTGTAAAACATTTGAAACTCTCAGTACTGCAATGGAATGGATTGCCCAGACAAAACTCGGGATAAAGCATATCATTCATTTACTCGATGATTTTCTTATTATTGCTCAATCTCGATCATTATGCCAGGATCAGTTACGTTTATTTCTTGATCTGTGTTCATACCTTGGCATTCCCATAGCACCGGAGAAAACCTGCAGTCCTGCAACTACATTGTCCTTTACTGGAATAGAATTGGATTCTGTTTCCTTTGAGGCCCGCTTACCTCTGGACAAAATTGACAAATGTCTCAGTGTGATTTCTGACTTTCTTACGCGTAAAAAGGTTACATTGAAAGAACTTCAATCTTTGACTGGCCTGTTAAATTTTGCCTGCTCTGTTGTTGTGCCAGGTAGAGCCTTTTGCGTCGATTGATTGATCTCACTATTGGTATTCGTTCACCATATCATTATATTAAGTTGAATCGTGAGGTTAAATCTGACTTAAAGCTTTGGCAGTCTTTTTTTGCCAGTTTCAATGGGCGGTCCTTCTTTCTTGAGGACGTCTGGGACAGTTCAGATAAACTTGAGTTGTATACTGATGCGGCTGGCTCGTTAGATTTTGGAGCAGTTTTTGGCAGGAAATGGTGCTATGGGAAATGGCCCAATAGTTGGTTACACCAAAACATTGCGATGCTTGAATTTTATCCAATTGTTTTAAGCTTACACCTGTGGGGTCATACCATGCAAAATCGTTGTATACTGTTTCTGACTGACAATGAGGTTCTTGTTTATGTGATTAATAAGCAGTCCTGCATTGATAAGAATTTGATGTTTTTTGTGAGGAAATTAGTGCTAATTTGCTTACAACACGACATACTTTTTAAGGCCAAACATGTTAGGGGTGTTTATAACACATTAGCAGATTCTTTGTCTCGGTTACAGGTGGATACATTCAAGCGTTTGGCACCAGTCCACATGGAAGGGGAGCCAACAGACATTCCTGTGCATCTGCAGCCTCAGAATTGGCACCTGTAATTTCAACATTATTGCAGTCCAGTCTGCAACCTTCCTCGCTTCCTACTTATCGTCGGGCTTGGAAGCTCTTTTCGAATTTTTTACATGTGATTCTACCCGGCATTTCTGCCACCCTTCCCATTTCTCCCCCTGTTTTGGCCCTTTTTATTGCCAACATGTATGATCGTCATTATACTCCTTCAACTGTGAACACCTATGTCTCTGCTTTAGGCTACTGCCACAAGCTTTCAGGACTTTCTGATCCCACTAAGGTCTTTTTTATTGTTCAAATGCTTAAGGGTTATGGAAAGCTTGGGTCCCGTCTGGATAGTAGATTGCCAATTACCTTACCAATTCTTCATAGGCTTTTAGATTCTGCTGTTCAATTTTGTCATACGCCATATGATACTTGTCTCTTTCGGGCCATGTGCTCACTTGCATTTTTTGCTTGTATGAGGGTTGGCGAGATCACTTTGGCAACCACAAATGGGAGGGGTTCTCTTATTCACCTTCACCAACTTACGCAGTTGGTGGATGCAATACAGGGGGTTATTGCTTTGAAGTTTACCTTTCTTGACTTCAAGCATAATTACAATCAGAGACCATTTTCAGTTGTTATTAATCGTCGGAACCATTTTTGTCCAGTGCAAATCATTTTGGATTATTTGTCTCTAAGGGGGCGTATGCCAGGCCCCCTTTGTTGTTTAGTGGATGGCTCCCCTGTCTCTAGGGCTCTGTTTATTGACAAGCTTTCCATGGCCATTAAATATTAAGGGGTTGATCCTTCGCGTTATAAAGGTCATAGCTTTCGTATAGGGGCTGCTTCTTTTGCTGCGGATGCTGGAATGTCTGATGCACAGATTCGGGCTTTAGGGCGTTGGAAGTCCAATGCATTTCAGAAATATATTAAGATACCTTCATTATCATCATAGTTAATTAATCTAAGGTAAGGGGCAGCATCCGGCGGGGGAGGTTGCTGCTGTTCCTGCCATACTCTGAACTGATTAACGGATTAGCAAGGGCAGCAGTTTTCATCAGTTCAGAGTAGGGTACCGGTAGTAATTTTTATAGTTTATTTTAACTTATCATTGGACGGGAACTGCTTGCAGGGGCAGCAGTCTCCAATTCAATATAATTCACAAAAGGGCTGGACCCTCTGTACTGATTAACTGATTACTAAGGGCAGCAGTTTTTATCAGTTCAGAGTAAGGTACTGGTAGTAATTTTTATAGTTTATTTTAACCTATCATTGGACGGGGACTGCTTGCAGGGGCAGCAGTCTCCTGTTCAATAATTCACAGTAGTTTTTCCACATTAGGTTCATAATGTTGCCTAGAGCTGGATATTGATTTATGCTTTCGTATATTATTCAGCGTTGGGAACTGATTGGCAAGGGCGGCAGTTCCCTTCTCTATAGGTTTATGTGTGACCAGTTGTTTAGGAATATTCTTTATGACCAATTATATTGTTTGGTACCTTTGTTCTCTGTTCGAGGGAAGGTGGAGTCTGCTTGCACGGGCAGCAGTTCCCCTTCTGTTTTCCTTTTTTCAGTGCTGCATTTCCTTTGGGTGGGGCGAGCATCAGGATTCTAGAGCATCCTTATGCTTTTGGCGTTTTTGAGTGCCCTCACCTTTACTGGGCCAGGAAAAATTTTGCTATTGTTCAATGTGAATCGATAATCATTTCAAAACAATTATTTTATTAAAGCGGCTATGGGCCTTTGTCCATAGCCATTAAACTCCAACATTGGTGTGTTGTGTTCCATTAAGGTTTTGGGGCCCAGCAAACTAGCTTCAGGATATGCAGCATTGAGTCATGTGTTAATGGGATGAAGGGTAGAAAACATAAAATTGAAAAAAGGTAAGCAACAAAATAAAGCAAATAAAAAATACACGAAAAAAAAATCCAAAGAGAATTGAATATTTGGCTTTTTGTGCGAACAATATCAGGAACTTTTGCCGGGTCATTTGCAGCGATTCGTGGCGTCTGCATGAAGCTGAATTTTTTTCCCGTAGTTTTATTTTCATTTAATTCTTTTCTTTTTTTCTTTTTTCAGACGCATTTATGAAAGTTGTTAAACATTTCTGCTGCATTTAAATAATCGTCGGGTTAGTACGAGGTCTATTGAGTTTTAAATAAAGAACCCGGCGATAGCTCAACTTTATTAGAAATATTTTAACGTTAATTGCAGAAAACACGCGTGTTTGGACCGTTGCCATTATTGACCTCATTTTAGCCACCATTTGAAGCTTTCTCTTTCTAGTTATGAAAAATGGTCAGGCGTAAAATAATGTTATAAATAACTCATATATGAAAATGACCAGACAGCACTCCAGCATATTATTTGATGATAATTAGCAAAGTAGATACGGTCAGGTACTCTATAGGTTTGTTTGGATCGGCTTTGTTTAGAAATAGATCACGCTCATATTGCCGATTGTTTGGCTGCTTTTTGAGTAAAAACAAGGTGTCCCGCAGAGAAAAAGAGCTAAATGTAAAAGGAATAATTAACTCAGACCAATCTCCTACCACTGTTAATTATAAGTTCTAAAAGGGTGATCTCTTATTACTGCACGATCCTCTCGTGCATGTGTTGTGATCCTCTCGTGTGTTGTGAGGGTCCATAAACATAAAAATGTATGAGTTGTAGCTTTTTTACTCTGTATAGGTAACTTTTGCATGTTCTCTTCATTTTTCTTTTCGACTTCCTTTAACTGTGCAGCTTTTTCTAGCAAGCGTTTCGGTAGAGTTCCATCAAAGCCAATTTCTTCAGTAGAAATTTAAGTCACCGATGATTACTAATTCTTTTGGAGAACATAGGGCAACCAAGAAACCTCTGCTTGCAGGGTAGGCAGCTTTCACTAAGTTTCCCAGAAAATTTAGCTAATTCACCGTTTTGTTTGAGACTTGTATATTCGTAAGGTAAAAAGAATACGAAATTAATCAGTTCTTGTTATTTCGAAGATAACTGTTGTGCCTGTTTCTGTCAATTTGTGATTTAATTTGGCTTCCACTATTTCTTCCTCTGGGTCCTTGCACCTTTATATATCAGCTTTTTTGTTACGAGAACGAGAAATCTTAAATTGAATTCTATGATAATAATTTATGAACAGGCTCAGTTAAATAACTAAAACAATTTTTAAAGCACGGAAAAATTGAAGCCTTTTAAGTTCGACAAACGCACGTACTTTAAAACAGTGCTCAAACTAATTCTCGGATGACGCCCTTAGAATTTACCAAAATTGGCTTTCTCAAGGCAGTGTACGGCGACCTTCGGGCGTTGCAAAATAGTTAACTTTGTGAACACACCTAGTGTGACTGGTTGGTACTTTTATTAGACTTAGCTTATTTCCATACGCTGTTGAATTAGCAATGTCGCTAAAAACAACATCGTCATTTTTATTTTATTTCCTGTCATCAACACAAAAACAGATGTTGATGTCGTTGCCAAAAGTTTTTTAAAAATAAACTAAGTCCTGTTCACGATGGAAGAATTCCGGCAAACAGTGAACTTTCTTCAGAAAAGAAAACTTTCTTCGATCTAGCCAGGGCTGCTTTTGTTTCATATATGTCCTAGCTTAAGGTGACTCGATCGAAATAAATGTCGCGCTCTATGCCTCCCTTAAAACTCTAAGAACATCGTCATTTCTTACTGACTCCGTTACACAGAACGGAGTAAAGAAAAACGGTGTTGCATGCAACATACTTTGACGACATCAAGCCCTGTCTAAGAAAATATCTGACGGGAATAATCTTTCAGCAAAAAGAAATTTTAAATTGACTTTGTAACATTTTACAAAAACATTTGACGAATTTGTAACATTTTATCCCAAGGAGAAATGTTACAAATTCGTTCGAAATCTATCTGTAAAATAAAATCTTCTGCTTATCATTCGGTTTTTGTTGGGACTAAACCATGAAGGTCATGAAGCAAAATAAATTGAATAATGGATTCAGTTGATATTTCAAACGACAATTGTTCTGGCCAAACTGGTCGTTTAGTTTCACTCCCGCCATCACTTAAAATAAGGTTCCCTTTTTCCCTTCCAAAGACCTCTCTTTACATCTAAAAGCGAAATTCTCGTGGGAGTATTTTTATTTTTTTTTAAAACGAAGCGAGTTTAAGAACCGTTTGGGTGAGACATCGGTTGAGACAAAACACCGCATCTTTTACTGTGCATACAGGTGGATAAACTGTAGATGACTTATACCAAGCCTGATACTCGACTACAGCAAAAAGTATTGTCCCCTTACATTGCTTACCGTAATGGCAATAGCTTCGCAATGGTTCGGCTTGAATGACGGAGATAACAAACTGAAAGTGACTGAATGTTTCTGAAGACATATTTATTGGGTACGTAGTTTGAATAACAAGTTGACAAGAGTTGACAGTACGTCAAACCCAACTTATTAGAGGCCTGTATTCAACTCGTTACTCCAAAAACACTTTTTAATACCATATTTATGAATTCGGTACTTATTTCAGTTGTAGAATTTCGGTTCTAGTCTTTTATTCCGAATTTCAATGAAATGCACATTCGTTCTAGCTGTAGTGGTTGTTTAAGTTACAGAATTCTATACACAGAATTTTTTGCATCAAATATTTCTTAAAAGCGCAATTAAACGGAAAAAAATTTAGGAAAACATTTTTCCTTAAAATGTTTCCTCGCCGGCAAGAATTATCTAAAAGTTTAAATTTACACGAGCTATTTTTTTAATAGCAGCTGTCAGTTTGGGAGATCGGAAATGCATTTACGTTTCAAGTTTCGACCTAATTTGAACGAATCGTTGGTTAACTCAAGCCTGTGTTGCATCTGTACCAAACATTAGATCCAGAGGTAAAACTGAACTATGCTTGAAAGCAAAGACAACTTTCTACATTTAGTCACTATATGATTTTATTTTTCTAACACTGAAAATCCCATGTAAAAACCATGTTCACTGGGTTATTTATGTTTCGTTCATTTTAATCGTCTCTCTGTCCCTATTGCACGAGGCAGTGGACTTCCGTTCCAGCTGTACTAATGGAGGAACTTTTAATTTTGGCAGCACGTTAATGCCAGCTAATAAGCTGTAATATTAACGATAACAACAACATTGACACTCGGTCTTTGTTGAGGAAAATATATATATTCCGTAGCTTAAACATATTCAAGCCTAAAAGAAACTAGGTTTTACCCTGGTACGTAACTTGTTGCATTGATAATATGGTATTCACAAAAGGTTCCGAGGTTACTATGAAAGTCTAACTCCCAGTTTCGAGGGTTCTATTTTTTTTCGTAATTATACTTGATTCATATGCTGCAAAATGAAAATTTGGAAGATTAGCTGAATAGTAGCTGGAACGGTTGCAGTCCATGTACAGCTTAGTTTTTAAAAAACGCTGGCAAAATTCTGGAAATACACTTTTGATAACAAAATATCAGTGACGAATGAATGCAATGCAGAGAGGAGAACTTCTCTCGTATTCAGTAGTTTGCTGCCCATGACAAAACACGAATTATAAATTGCCAGACTTTGTCTAGATATTTAATTTCTGTCTTTGACGTTGGTTAAACATACTTCAAAAACAGAGCAGAAAATTGACAGTTTTATTTTTTCTTTATAAAAAGGAAAGAAAAGGTTAACTAGCGTATTCTTTCATAAGGAAGAAGAAAGCGAACGAAATTTTAAAGTAGCCTGCTATTAATAGAAGGCGACAGTATTAATTAAAAACAGTTTTCACTTTTCGATAGAGCAATACTGACTGTATCAGATAATTGATTGCAGCGTTTTAAGCAGAAATTTAGAAACGTTTTCATGCCGTTTGAATATCGTCTGAGCTTAACAAGACATCACTCGAATTGTCGTTTTGAGTTCCTCCTCAAAAAGGCCCCCGGCCAGCTTAGATGTTTGCAGCTTACAGCTAATTCGCCTTTGAAGGAGCCA
Source organism: Siderastrea radians (assembly GCA_964017195.1). Classification (NCBI taxonomy): domain Eukaryota; kingdom Metazoa; phylum Cnidaria; class Anthozoa; order Scleractinia; family Rhizangiidae; genus Siderastrea; species Siderastrea radians. The sequence continues at coordinate 57,763,129 of OZ024890.1, read as the reverse complement.
AGCCGTGCTTTTGGTAAACTGGATCCTTTTTATTTAGCTGATTTACCAAATGGCATGTCAAGCGTTAGCCTTTTCTTATACTTCCACTACGTTTTAAAATAATTGACCGAAAAAGTGTGCTTAGCAAATTTTTATTGTCTTATGCTACCAGGAAGATGATAAATTCAACTGATTTTTGGATTCCATTCAATTTTCTATTTTACCTTTAGTAATTCCACGGAAGGTACATTGTTAATGATTTCACCAGTGATTTTTTTAATCAACAATTGGCTATTAATATTTTTGCAGAGAAAGCTTTCGCTTAAGCCAAAGTTCAGTTTCCGGCTTACCGTCAGTATGCATGCAGCTTTCCTCGCTAATATGTAAGGCCCCTAAATGTTAAAACTAAGCAATAATAACCACAAATATGTCATTAGGCACGACGCCCAATATTTCATTTTTTCACCGCTAGTCAATCAGGTTTTTTTAAGTCCCTTTCTTTTTAAGCAAAAACTGTTTCACTGAACTAAACATTTCACAACTGAAGAACTTGCAATAGCTTCAAAGTAATATTTTTGGGAAACGTGACATTAGTCTGTATTAGTCAACCACCAAAACAGCTAGCGGGGAACCTTCGATTCGAGAAGAAAAAACATTTCACTTCAGAATTTATTACGCTGCTACAGGCCCTATACAGCACTCGCCGCACATTTCGGCTGGAGCTAATAGTACTGAACTGGACCAAAAGGATAAAAAAGTTATTCAGGACTTGGGCATCTTTCTTTTGTTCGTGATTGTATTTCTTTACACAAATTACCTTAATGGCAATAGATTTGCAGTGGCTCATGATCAAACGAGGGAACAAACCATCTGCATCAATAAACAGGATAAAAAAGTGTTTTTCTGCGTTTTGGAACACCGACGAGTTAATGAAAAATAATTGACAGCTCAATAACTATAATATTAACGATTAAAAAACACACATTTGACACTTGCTCGTATTCAAACCTTAACAGAACTAGTTTTTACGCTGTCGATAACAAGCAAACCAGTGTTTCAATACATCGTTTACTGGATTTAGGGGCGTTGTTGATGAAAAATAAATTCCGAGTTTCAGAAGTTTTCAAAACAGTCCTACGTGCTTTTTTTTGTCATGTTTGAAATGAAAATTTTAAACGACAGCCAATGTTCTATCTACTGTTTATAATTCCGCTTCTGAGCCAGGTTGGAGCCAAAGAGTCTCGACAATTTTGTAAACTGGCTCAGAACAAAACATCATCTTGCTAATTATCAACATTGGCGGTTGATTAACTTTAGTCGGTCAGGTCTAGTTTTCTGAAGCATAAAGCAAAAAGAGTCATTTTCTATTTACCTAGATCCTAGATCGTGATCTAGGTCTGTAGAGTCTTGGCAGAGTCTCTTATTTCTTATTTTGTTTTAAACACGCAAACACACTAGAATGCCGTCGCGCGTTAGAAGGAAAATGAGATTCTCGTCATGCAAGCGATTTTGAGTTTAATATGCGTGTTTTGCTAGCTGGACTATGTCGGAGAGAAATAAGAATCTGCTTGTACTCTAGAGCTTTTGTAGGTCAACAGTCCGTCTTGACAGCTCAACTTGCTGCAGTTAAAATGGGTTCTAACGAATCTTAAATAAATGGAAATCAATTCGTTTCTCCGGCACAACTTGTGACTAATTAATAATAGGGACTGTCCAATAATTACCTGGACTGGGGGGGGGGAATGGGTAAAATAGGGCTAAAAATTCAGTCGCACCCCCCTCTCACAAAGCGAAAATTAACTTTACCCTCCCCTCACCTACTGATAACATTAAGGTCAAACTCCCCCCCCCCTCCCCTGCTCCCTCCCTGCATTGGTTCCCTCATACCTAATTTACGTGTTGGATGTCTTCCTCAGGCACAAGAGGTACTTCAAATGACTCTTCAACGTATGAGTTCTCTCCATCGGAATCACTTGACTCTGATTCTAAAATTGTGTCGTCTTCACACGAGTTATCAAATTCTTCATCTTCCAGAACATCTCTGGCAGCATTTCCACGTGCGTGGCTGAGAACTCGTTTAGATAAATCAGCCTTACTTCCACTTATCTTGTGACCATGTTGTTTCAAATACATTTTCAGCTGGTTGTTCGTAAGCGCTTCCACATCTTTTTCATTTTTCCAAGAAATATTAGACGGAAGAGCGTTCCTTTCTCTTACTCTTTTTTCGCCTTTGCATCCAAGAACTCAAGGTGCTCTAGATAACTTTTACACGCAGTCTTGCCCACGTTGTACCGGGAACAGAACTCTTGCAAAGAGCTTTCTTCAGAGGAGGTCAATTTTCCCTCATTGAACAATTTCTTTATCTGGACACTCGGGAAAAGTTTATAAGCTTACTTTGCAAAGTAATCAAACTGTTTATATTTACATCGATCAATTTATTGTTATTAAAGTCAACAGTTTCGTTTTCCATTCTCTTAAATTATAATACAATGTAGGCTATCCTACGTTTGCATCTTTCTTTTTCATTGAATAAAATCATAGTGTCAGGGCCGTAGCCAGACTTTTCTGATAACCGAGGCAATTGCAACAGCGCTAAAGGCGCGAGCTTTTAGAGGGGTCTGGGGGCATGCTCCCCCAGAAAATTTCGAAATCTAGACGCTCGGAAATGCCATTTTTAATGTTTTCCTGGCGGTATTTTCCCCCAAACATAATCAAAATCCAAACTAACTTTAACAGCATTCCTGGTGCCAATAAAGTAGAGCTGTTTTAATATATAACAGAGGCATTCCTTTCCTGCTGCATGACACATAGGAAAATATTAAATAATCAGCCAATTCAGAGATCAAAGCACCTGGAGTTGATATTTTCCCAGTTTAATTCCAGTGAAAGCAAGTATAAATGTTTGAACTCTAACAGCTCTTCTACCACTTTTCCAGTTTGTAAGAAAAGAGTGAAAAAAGTAATGCCCCTCGCCCCCTCTGTATGTGTTAAATTCTACATCCAACTCCCCCTCTCTCTAGTTGTGATTTTCCCCTATGTCCCCCCCTCTGGTTTCCCAACCCCCCCCCCCTCCAGGTAATTATTGCACAGTCCCTCTAGTTCATACTGAATCCCCCACTTCAAAAGAGTATAAAGACAAAAACCTTTTTTGTGACTATACTCGTGTGGTTGTACCGATCAGTGTCATGGTAGGTAGCTTAAAAAGTTCTTGTAAACCTCAGGCTTAGAGAGCAAGGTTTCTTATCTAAGGAAAGAACAGTGCGGCAGAGACCAGGCTTCGAACCACCGAACTTAAAATGTCTAAAATGAAAAGTCGCTGAATGTCTGAAAATTTTGAAGATCAGCTGGATAGTAGCTCTAAAGATTGCAGTCCATGTACAGCTTAATTTAAAAAAACGCTGGCAAAATTCTAGAAAAGGGTTTACAGAAATACACTTTTGATAACAAAATATCAGTGACAAATGAATGCAATGCAGTGCAGAGAGGAGAACTTCCGTATTTAGAATTTTGCTGCCCATAAAAAAATACGAGTTATAAATTGCCAGACTTTTTTCTACATATTTAATTTCTTGTCTTTGACGTTGGATAAAACCTGGATAAAACATAATTTTAAAACAAAGCAGAGAATTTGGCAGTTTTATTTTTTTCTTTATGAAAAGGAAAGAAAAGGTTAACTAGCGTATTCTTTTTAGGGAAAAGGAAAGCGAACTAAATTTTAAAGCAGTCTGCTATTAATAAAAGGCGACCGTGTTTATTGAAAACAGTTTTCACTTTTCGATAGAGCAATACTGACTGTATTATAGATAATTGATTGCAGCTTTTAAGTAGAAATTTAGAAACGTTTTCATGCCGTTTGAATATCGTCTGAGCTTAACAAGACATCACTCGAATTGTCGTTTGGAGTTTCTCCTCAAAAAGGCCCCAGCTTAGATGTTTGCAGCTTACAGCTAATTCGCCTTTAAAGGCACCAAGCCGTGCTTTTGGTAAACTGGATCCTTTTTATTTAGCTGATTTACCAAATGGCATGTCAAGCGTTAGCCTTATTCTTAAACTTCCACTACGTTTTCATATAATTGACCGAAAAAGTGTGCTTAGCAAATTTTTATTGTCTTATGCTACCAGGAAGATGATAAATTCAACTGATTTTTGGATTCCATTCAATTTATTATTTTACCTTTAGTAAATCCATGGAAGGTGCATTGTAAATGATTTCACCAGTAATTTTTTTAATCAACAATTGGCTATTAATATTTTTGCAGAGAAAGCTTTCGCTTAAGCCGAAGTTCAGTTTCTTGCTTACCATCAGTATGCATGCAGCTTTTCTCGTTAATATTTTTAGCCCCCTAAATGTTAAAACTAAACAATAATAACCACAAATATGTCATTAGGCACGACACCCAACATTTCATTTTTTCACCGCTAGTCGATCAGGTTGTTCGAGGTCTCTTTCTTTTCAAGCAAAAACTGTCTCACCACTAAAATAAACATTTGACAACTAAAGAACTTGCAATAGCTTCAAAGCAATATTTTTGGGAAACGTCACATTAGTCTTCATTGGTCAACCACCTAAAAAGGCTAGCGAGGAACCTTCGATTCGAGAAGAAGAAACCTTTCACTTCAGAATTTATTACGCTGCTACAGGGCCTATACAGCCCTCACCGCACATTTCAGCTAGAACTAATAGTACTAAACTGGACCAAAAGGCTAAAAAGTTATGCGGCATTTGGCATCCTTCTTTTGTTCGCGATTGTATTTCTTTACATAACTTACCTTAATGGCAACAGATTTGCAGTGGCTCCATCTGCATCAATTAACAGGATAAAAAAGTGCTTTTATGCGTTTTTGAGTAATCACGAGTTTGAGAAATAATTGACAGCTCAATAACTACAATATTAACGATTAAAAAACACACATTTGACAGTTGATTATATTCAAACCTTAAGAGAACTAGCTTTTACGCAGCCGATAACAAGCCAACCGGCTTTTCAATACATCGGCTACTGGATTTAGGGGCGTTGTTGATGAAAAATAAATTCCGAGTTTCAGAGGTTTTTAAAACATTTTTACGTAATTTTTTTGTCATGTTTGAAATGAGAATTTTAAGGACAGCCAATTAGTAGCTTGCAGTCCACACACAGTTCTAATTAACAAACCTTGCTGCTTCTACGGGATGTTGCTTAAATGAAATGGCTTTCAACCGCCCGGTTGTCGTATAACGTTTCCGCTGCAGTGTTCAACCTATTTCAAACTTTTACAATGAAAACATTAAATGTAAATTTTATACGATCATATTGTAAAGGATATCTATAACTAAAGATGCCATGTTCTGTCTACTGTCTATAATTCCGCTTCTGAGCCAGGTTGGAGTCGATGAGTCTCAACAGTTTTTGTAAAATGGCCCAGAAACAAAACATCACCTTAATTGCAAATTATCAACATAGGCGATCGATTAACTTCAGTTGGTCAGATCTAGTTTCTGAAGCATAAAGCAAAAATAGTCATTTTCTATTTACCTAGATCCTAGATCGTGATCTAGATCTGAGGAGTCCTGGAAGAGTCCCTTATTTCTTATTTTGTTTTAAACACGCAAACGCACTAGAATTAGAATGCCCGGCTCGCGTCAGAAGGAAAATGAGATTCTCGTGGATGCAAGGGCTGCAAGCGATCTTGTGTTCAGATTGGAGAGGAACGGTTTAGGGAGGAGGGAGAAATGGCCCCAAAAAATAGGGAGAAGGAGAAAGGACGCAAAAAATAGAGAGACGGGAGAATGTCTTAAAAAACACGTGACATGAGTTTTTAAAGCCTTAATAGATCCTAATATAAGAAACTGTACGGATCTGTTCCCCCGAAACAATTATATCGAGAGAAGACTGGCTAGACCCTGGGTACCCAAGACTATTTTGAGCTCATAAGCTCAGGTACAGGTGTTTGCGATATTTTGAATGGTCTCTTGTTATTTTTCGCGCTTCATGCTACTAGAGGTCGCTAGAGAATTTCTCGCTTCACTGTTTGGCCATTTCAAGATATTCTGATTGACCGTGAGATTTAGAGGCCAAATCGGAAAATCGCCGAGACCTTGAGTTAGTCATGTTAGTGTTCGTTAAAACGTGATATTAAGGATGAAGGTCAGGGGCAAGGCCATGGTGAGTACGAAATGTTTTGCCTTTCTAGTTTCCTGTCTTTTCTGTGCACTTCATGTGTTTAGGTCTGTTTAGGCGTCACCAATAAAACGAGTAGTGCTTTCTGATTCAGTGCTTCCATTAGGTTCCCAGAAATGTGAAACAATACAGCAACTTAACCTTAAGAAGTATTTTATTATAGACTGTGGAATTGCACTTTAGGCATTCATGTCATCGATAACGGCTCCATTTTGTGATCTTTTACAGTAATTTGACTGTCAGTCAAACATTGACATGTTTTGGACTTCCCTCTTGCACTGTGCCATGTTAAAATCCGAAGTCTTTTTGTGCAAAAATATTTCTACTACAAATTGCTTGATAAGAATAATTTGTAGGCAGGGAAGACAGAAAACTATGAAACTAAACTGACAATGTAATCGTACTTAAAAAATTTTATGGACTTCGTGTACTGGTTGATGCTGCGTTATCTTGACCCGTTAGTGCGGTACAAATCCTAACATTTTAACGCTCATCAAGAACCAATAAACATTTCTAGTTTAGCCACAAACAAAAAATTGCAATGTAGGCAAACCTTCTTAAGGACGGTGGGTCCTAATAACTAATACAGAGGTATTTTTGCAAAGGTTATGACTATGGGGGAAAAGCAGATCTTAGTAAGGATTATTGGAATATAAAAAGAAAAATGTGGGTAACCTCGCATTTTTCAGAAATAACTAAGCAGCCATAATTCTAAAAAAAAGCTTTAAAATACAAAGAATGTACGGCATTTTCTTTCCAAATATCTCTGAAAAATGCGCGGCTACCCCCAATTTTCTTTCACGATTCTGATAGCCCTTGCTAAGATCTGCTTTTTCCACATAGTCATAAGCCGCGCAACAATACCTTTATATTAGCAGGCAAATTCCTTAAGAAACCCGAATATCTCGGACCAGGTGTGCGTTTCTCGAAAGCCCCGAGACTTTTTGGGTCGATTTTGAGCACGATAAGTTAGTCTGTATCCTGTAAATAAAGAACTTTCTAAGCATCAAATTTCCCCTATTAGTTATATATTTCCTACCTTGAAGACATGTTAAAATAACAGCTTTGTAGAATGAGTTGATCATGTTCTTATAAATGGCTTTTCGGGGCTTTCGAGAAACGCACCCCAGACCCGAGATGCGCAGGACGTATGCGCAGTAACAAAAGGGGCACCGCTAGAAAATCATCAAATTTACTGACCAAATCTTTGAGATGTTGGACATCAGCGAACTTGTTCCTCAGGAAAGTGAAGTTGAAGGTGCTTTAAATAATAGCGATAGTGACAGTGACGACGAACTGAGAGTGTAACATGACACACTTACGCGTATCATCAGGTGGGTTCGAGTGCCTGCAAACTGGCAAAGTGTCATGACTTTCTTTAAAAAGAACATCTTTGTTTACAGACTTAATTTGATCATGAAATATATTAAAGGAAATTCTAGCTTTGCTGTATCCAGTATGAACTGTGTGACTATAGATAAAAACTGAGAGTAAGAGTAAGGCAAGACATCAAATGCCATACAATGAGAAACAAGAAGATATGAGAGGAACTCCTAAGGGATCATGAGGATATAATGTCGCTTGAGATGAGGAAAAGAGCCTGTTAGTTTGGCAAAATCACAAAGAAATAGCGTACATCATTCATAGGTACCCTGTTACTACATGTTAAGTCTAGTAGTTTGTAGGTATTCAAAGAGCACAAAGTTCTTTAGTAAAGTAACAATATTGGAAGGCATTTAAACTGCAGTGTAGTGTTACGTAATATAAACCCGTTAAAGCATAATCAGGGAGAAAGGTGAAAAAACTGGGAGGAGGGAGAAACGGCCAAAAAAATTAGGGAGGAGGGCGAAAATGAGTTTAAAAATAGGGAGATAAGATATTTAACTGCCCGTTCCTCTCCGCTCTGTTTATGCATGTTTCGCTCGCTGGACTTTCTCGGAGAGAAATAAGAATCTGCTCGTACTCTAGACTTTTGTAGGTCAACAGTCTGTCTTGATAGCCCAACTTGCTACAGTTAGGCCCGGTTCAAACGTCGAACTTTACATGTGCCGAACCTAATAATTAGGTTCGGCACATGTGAAGTTCGACGTATGAATCGATTAAGTTCGACAAATTTGTATTTGGGTCGACCCTGCCGTTCTATTCGACTGGGCAAGTCGAATAGAACGGCAAAAGTTCGACTTTGATTCAGACGTCGAACTTCACATGTGCCGAACCTAATGCATGAATTACGTTAATGTATTTCTGAATATAACAGCGCTAGTGATTGGCTTAAAACCGATAAGCATGACTAGTCACTTATTAAACCGTGATCAGTCATGCATTCAACGTTCTTGCATCTGATTAAAAAGAGAAGTGGGCCGCGCAAACTGTAAACGCGCTATCGACAAGAATCATTACTTATAACGGACCGCATGAAAGTCGAATTGTTTTCGCTTGTTATTTTTTTGTGGATAGCTATTCTGAAATAACAATATAACAAAAACGATAAAAACTGTATTTATCCCAAATTTGGCGAACGAATTCTTAAACCGTAATATCTAAATATTACAACTACAATAAAAGGAAGCTTTTTTTCCTGTTAATTGTATTCCTATGCTTTATGAGACCTGATATTGCACAACTGATGATTGTTTACCGCTGTTTTGGAGAATTAAGTTCGACTGATTAAGGTCGACGTCTGAATCAACTGTCGAACTTAATTATTTAGGTCGACCCAAATAGCAATTAGGTTCGGCACATGTAAAGTTCGACGTTTGAACCGGGCCTTAAAATGGGCTTAAAAGACGGACAAAGAAGCACTAATGGTTCTAAGTAAACGAATATCAAATAAATGGAAATCACTTCGTTTCTCTGGCACACTTAGTGACTAATTTAGTTCATACTGAATCCCCATTTCAAAAGAGTTCAAATGTCTAAAATGAAAAGTCGCTGAGTGCCTGAAACAAGAAATTAACTCAGTTACAAGGTCTCACCAAGTAGTTAGAGTAACTGCAATTTAGTAGACACAACAGACACGACAGAAGGAGGAACACAAGCCTTTACTGGCTAGCGGATTTCGCAGAAGACGTCCATGTGGATCTAAACACGTCAGATTTGTGAATCGCAACGTGCAGTTCACTTGGCTTGAGCAAAACGGCGACCATCTAACATACACCTTAGCTAAACTTTCCCTTTCAAACCCTCCCAAAGAACATCTTGGATTTACCAATTACGCTTGTGATCAGAGAAGATCTGGCTTTCTGTTTCGTCTCGCCAACGGCAACTGGAGTTCGATAATGATGGCAGTGGCCACAATAATAATTACACATAAGACAATCAGCTTGTTAAAGCACTGAATAAAGTAATTTTAAAACTGAAAACCAGAAAGGGAGAAATTTTTTCCCTGTTATACTACGTAAAATGACATCGTTTTACCTGCAGTCGATGTAGCTCTGAGTTCAAGCACTCCAGATGTTCAGATAAAATAGGATGCAATGTAAAATAAGTTGAATCGCTTTTCCAATCGTTCGATTCACTGCTGTTTTACCATATTCCGTCCGCGGCCTCTGAACCGAGAACCACGAAGTATTGTGATTTGTGTTCGTTTGAGCTCTCGCACCTACAAGATCCTACAATGGTGAAATCATACAGCTTCAATCCGCCTTGGACGATGGATACAACACTTTTCTTCACGAAACATCAAACTTGTAACACATTTTAAGGCCAATCATGATTGGCAGACTTTTTTAAAAAAATTATTCTTGGATGGTCACTTCAGAGCAATTTCATAGATTCATTCAGCTTTGAAGAAACGCTGCAACACTTCGCAAGATTTTGGCCTCTTTTTTTCAGTCATGTTATCGATCATTGTTCTGTTTTGCCTCCGTCTCGTTTTTTTTCTGTCTTTCTTGATTTTTTTTTTGGTAACTAATGATTGAGTTTTGATTCAACTGCGCATTCGCATTGCTTATCACAGATTTCAAAGCAAGCGAAATGGAACTGCAGCATCCTGTCGAAAAAAATACTATTTCAGTTTTATAATCGTTCAGTTTTCGCCGGCATTTTCACTGGCTATGTTATAAAACAACTGGTTCATGCTTATAGCTGTGCGTACATCGAGTTATGAATGCACTTGGGAAGTTTGGAGAGAACTCAAGAAGCTAGAGTTGCTCTCGGCTGCTCCTCGTGCATTACTGTAAAGTTACGCTTCTCTAGTGCTGTTCAAACTTCCTGGGTGCATCCATAACTCGCTGTATGTTCGCTAAAGCATGAACCACCGATTAACTTAGCTTCTGTATACTTCGAAGACAAACTTTTAGCCATGACTGATTAACGCCAAAAAAATAACAGCTTATCAATTTCTGTGACAATGATTTCTTCGGTGCGAGATTTGAGCGGTTTTCTCTCAGAATGAAGCGCATTAAAATGCGTGAGGATCAAACAGTACAGTTGTTAAAGAAGTGCTATGCTGTCGTGATATCCGATCAAGTCAGCTTAAGTACGCCTTGCAAACAAAGCTTTCGTACAGCCCTCACTTCAGCGTCCTTACACTCTCCCGGGATGCAGATTGCTCCTTACTTCGGTCCTTCCGAAGATTCGAATCTCCCGGTGATTAGTGATCGACAAATTTGAATTTTCCCTGTGGGTTTTAAGCGTTTATTTTAACCTGAATCGTTTTTCAGCTCACATGGTCAAACACGATCAAATATAACAATACAAACTGTTAGCACATTTGAGACGCTTTTCTTGATATGCCTGCGACCTTAAGCGTGAATTCAAACTTGCCTGAATTCGTGTGGCAGGTCGCGTAGACAAAATTGACACAAATTTTCAATGTCCCCCCATGTGCAACCTTCAAGCGACTTGTCCCCGAGACAAAATAAAAAATCTTCCTTCTGTCTTGAGGGACCGATTATATTAACCAGCTCAATGAACTTGTGGTAAGACATCCTCGTGTATTTAGAATATTACGGGTATCTTCTTTGCCAACCGTTGTGAGGTGAAAAACGATTCAGGTTAAAACAAACGCTTAAAACCCAAAGAAGGAAGTTCCTTCTTTCGGGGAGTGGAAGAGGAATAATGAATAATGAATAACGAGTTAAAACAGTAAATGAATAATGAATAATCAGTGCCTTTAAAAGGAATAATGAATATCCTAAATGTTGTACGCAATCTTTGTCAGTGTTTGCAACTATGTGTGAAGGCCAGATAAAATAGTAGTCTGTAATCAATCATAGTTACTCTGGATGATCTTTATTCAATGGGTACTCCTGGGTGCAAGAAGTCTTTCTTTCCTGGTGACTTTCTCGTGATTGGTGCATCTTTTATCAGTATTCGATTGTTTTAAGGGACGGACCACTTGACTTGATTTTGAAAAAAAAATCCTGCTAGCAAATTAATTCTTGCCACATACAGTGGACCGAAAACCAATTCCTACTGCAAGGGGTTCCTATTTCTGATACAAGTAACGTTGTTTGTTACAGATTAACGTAAGACTTTTTAATATAGAAGTTTGCATATATAAAGTTTGCAAAAAAAGAGAGTTGAATTTACAGCAATTAAACACTGATACGCTACTCAGAAAGCTGGAAATCGCATTCCCGAGGACTAAACTTTCAAAATTTTCCGGAGGAACATGCCCCCTATCCCCCTGGATACCCTCTCTTTCACCAGGCGTTTGTTTAAACTCCCTTCTCTAAATCCTAGATCTGCACCAGTGTTATGACTCCCGTCTTTTTCGTAGGCTCTATCTTAAAAAACACAGGCACGCAATGCGTGCAGAGCCAATGACGGTTTGTTCCGCAATATGATGAAATTTATGAACACAACCTACGGGTATCACGCCACTGCTGAGCGGTCCCCTCCCCCTTCCACGCAGCTAATGTAACCTGTCTTCGCCAGAGTAAGGAATCAACATATTCAGTTATCATAAAACTGGGTAAAGAGCAGCGTGACATTATGGATTGCGTGCAAAGTAAATAGAGCTCTTCGTTTCCCTTCTCTTCAAAGACAACATATCCTAACACGTCTGTTACGGGTCTCAACTTGCTCACACTGTATTCAACTCCTGATAGGCGTGAAAAAAACTTGCAAAATTCAGTAGGTCTCCATTTGAATGCTTTGACACTTGCATTCGTTTCAAGGTGTTTTAAGCGATGCGTTACATTCCGAAGGTTCAAATTACAAGCAGCTGTTGACTATGCAAATTTGTTCAACATACGCTTTGAACTATACATAACCCGAAGTAAAGTTTGGTATCTTGTAAAGATTTTACTCTAACTAGAAATACGTGACTCGCAGAACCTCGCAAAGCTCAGGTAAGGGTGCACCACAACGGGTGGGGAAGGGATAGAATTTCGGTTTAACTGGAGGTGTGGATGGGTGGCCACAATGGTCCCGAATTGGGAGTTTAGATCGACATTCTGGTTCCCAGTCGCTTCCATGTAACTTGCATCCAATCCCCTGTCATCCTAAAATCTAATGCATAAGAACTGGGTATGAGTTTCCGGGTGTAATTTGAGCTAACTGTTGTATTCTGACATAAGGTGCATTGCTGTTGTCCAAGACAATATGTAGTGGTGTTTCTGTTTATTTTGGTTAGGTGAGAGTAGCTTTATCAGAAATGTAGTTCAAATTCCAACTTGGAGCCGCACGCATGTTACCTACAACATTAACCCGTCCATTTCCTTTAGATGCTGTTGTTCAGTTTTTATTCTGTTTACTGGGTATTGACAAGTGTCAATAGCTAAAGCAATTCATTATTTCCCTTGAATGGTTGAGATAGCAGGAGTCTACTTCTGCTGAAAAGTGATGCAATGCATTAAAAAAATTATTCGTTTACAGCCAAAAATTGAAAATGAGACTAAACCAGAATAATGGCAAACAAAGCACAGAGTTTCATATTGATGTGGTAGCAAGTTTATTCATTCCCCCCAACATACTATAAAAATTGGATTAGATAACTGTCACAATAAATTAACCCTTGAAGCCCCAGTGATCAGCATCTCTCTACAATAATAATGCTTTAATTTGGTCATCAGAATTAAGGAATTGATCACCAAACATGAATAGTGTTAATGTTAGTAGAAAGAACTTCTCTGCACTAGTACTACAAGAAATGTATGAAGACCAGTTAGGAGAATTTGTAGGTTTAAATTTGTAGGGTCAATTGGTATGGAAAGCAAGTTATTTAGCCAATGAAGGGAAAGGGTGAATGTAGATTATAGCATGTGGAACCTTCAGAAGTAAGTAAACTTTCACATAGACAAATCATGTTGAAGGTGATCAGGATCTCAATTCTCATGAACTCGGTGCTTGCTTGTACATTGTGAGCAGAGCTGTGATGCTGGTCACTGTATGTAGCATGAAAATATCAATAATTAATATTAAGCAGTAATTTTTGTTTCACATCAAATACATACTGATTACATGTATGTCCTATCCCCACTTTAAGTGGTAATTGCTAGGAGCAGAGCAAGTGCATTTCTATCCAAATTGTGAACAGACATTTTCCTTTCGGAACCATCTGAATATTATTTTTTTTTTAACTATTAACAGGGTCAATATCCAAAACGGAAAACATAAACTCTTATAAATTCTTACTGATCCAATATGAATTATTTCTTAAAAACATTTCCTCGGGAACGTCCTAAACTTAAAAATCAAGTTCTTTTTACTGCTCATACACAAATATGCACTGTTTGGGGAATTGAAACCTGCTTTGTGAAATAATTTACGAGTAATTTCTCTTGTGTAATTTGTGGTTTTGAACATACTTGGAAAAATAATTATATGTTGATTATTACTGGTACATCAAGAGTAAAGATAATGGTAGAGAGAGGAAATAATTGAATCTGTTCAGTCACCATCCGTTGGAAAGGTATTCTAGCAAACGTATTTTGATGATCGTGTATTTTTGTCGCCTCTCGTTAACTCTAACAAAATCATTTTGTCGAAGCACTTGATAGTAGGTGTCGCCGGTCCTGATCGGTTTTAGCACACATTTTCTCGAAGAGTTTAAGAGCCATTTTCTGAGAATATCGAGAATCGAAAGACACTCACAAAAAATCGAATTTTTTTTTATTTTGCCAAAACATCCCTTTGGGTAAGCTAATTCAAGAAAAATTAATCCAAAGTTCCGACGAGTTATTTAACGGACGAAAATTTAAAAAGTTCGAAAAATGCATAAAATGGCGGTTTTAGGGTCTCTAAACGGCTCAAATTCTCACTCAACTTAAGGAAGCCGGTGAGAGCGTAAAAAAGATTCTTTTAAAACGAAACAAACCACGAATATTATTTAACCTTTCTACTTTAAAACTGTGTATAAATTTGCCAATGTTTGGTTTCGAACATTTTCAAGCGGCGTTTTTATCGAGCCGCTCTTAACCTTGTTTATCACAAGGTAAAATGAAGGCAAACTTTGGCCGCTTAAAACGGCATCTGGTATGTATCGTTCAATGATTAAGACTACACAGAAAGAAAGCTCTGTCATTGTACGCTTCACCAGGAAAGTTACAGCTTTGGGAATCAGATACTTCCCCGTCAGTAAATTTTTACTGTTTAGTGATCTGAGCGGGTAGAATTATATGCAAATTACAGATTTAATTCCTGGAATGCTGCTAACAATTACAAGGGGTCGTTTAAGATAGGCTCACCATTAGTTACACATGCACGCACAATGTTTTTCCTGATCTTTGAAAGAAAGCTCTGCTTTCTTGAGTCTTGCTGAGTCTTATTATGTTAAAACAAAGCAGATTTTTAACGGCATTTCAACAAGACAGGAATCCACTCATTCAACTTAACCAAGATAACATCGAAAACACAGAGAAACGACGTACTATGCCGCCTACCTTGCCAACCGAAAAACATCCCAAACTGTAAACAAACGAATTTTCGGTTTCCTGATTGAGCGAAGATATTTTAAACTCATCGCCTAGAGAAATACGCCGAAAGACAGGTGACCTCTGCACTGACCCGCCCTTTGGCAATCCTCGCGCGATCCCCACGCGACAAATTTATAAACCTCGCTTCGCGAGGAATTAATTGATCACCACTGTAACTTGGATTTTTAATACTAGTTTCATTCACGTTTTTTAGTTTTAGGTCTGGAATAGCTAGGAACAAGCCGCGGCAAATCCTGATTTTATTTTGTCTAATTTGCATAAGCGAGTTGAAATTTAATTTGTGCAAAAGACGCAGATTCTCACAGTTCATCTATTTTTAGAACCCGTTTTGGGTCGTGGCTTGTGCTTGTAGTGCTTCTAGCCGGATAATATTCTGCTTTGCTAGCAAACAGCACCGAAATATTGATATCCACAATAAATGAATTGTATTAACCGTATGCAAAAACCGCTTGCTTCTCAGCTTGTTATTCTCATTGTTTATCTTTTTCCTTATTTTTTTTCTGTAATTCCACTAGAAAGCAAAAAAAAAAAAACAATTGTCGCCGTCAAGCTGGTCGGAAGTCAAAATATTTCTCTACGAAAACTAATAATTCCGCTTGGAAATTAATAAAGGAAAACAGAAACAAACAACATGTGCGTGAATTCACGCACTTTAGTGGATCTCAAATTGACGAGTCCGTCTTGTGTGTTCTGATGTGTTTGCTGCTGTGAAAATTTGTATTTCGGCTAAGTAAACACAGGACTACATCGAGAATAAAATCCTGCCAGACCTGAATTATATAAAACAGTACAGTCGAAGTAATATTAAATAGTTCCTGTTGATCGCAAAACACTTCAAAGTCCCGGGGGTCGTACTCCCATAGTATAAGCTGTATGAGCATGTGACGCTGATAAGAAGGGTTTCAGTGTCACGGTGGCACACCCCCACCCAACATCTCACAGAATCTCCCCCCCCCCCGACGTCACAGACGAAGACAGATACCGTATATCGTTCTTCTTTTAGCCTATGACATTAGCCATGACGTCACTTTCGTGACGTCATTGGCTAAAAATCGTAAAACGGGGATTGATTAAGATATTTTAGAGTTAGAAACATGGCCTTGAAAAGGGCTAACGTGCTTTAAAGGGCAAGAGAATGGTGAGAATGTTAGTATATATATATATCGCCTAGCACGGCAGACAGGAGTAACTTCAACAAGTCTGCTTCTCCTGCTCTAAGGCTTGCAATCAATATTTTGTCAAAACAATAGCCGTGAAAATTTAATGTTTGATATTTGGCGATTATATGCCAAATGGTATGAGAATTACTAGTAAATACCAGAGTTAACGTTTTGTTCTACCTTGCGTTAATGTTAAGAAGAAAATAGAGAAAATGTCACATATTAATGAAAGGTTACTTACGGAAAAGAATCGTATAGATGCATGTGTTTAAGGCACGTTGTCAGTCATGAAATCCAAATCTGCTGCCGTGAGAGGATTACTCGTGGTTTTTCAAAGAGGAATCTTGACTTACCGCTTCGCTGCAACTGAACAGAACAGAGGAATTTGCATGTTTTGTTTTATTGAATTATGACAGAAAACGATTTAAGTAAGAAGTCACAGCGCGGCAAACATAAGTGGAAACGAGTATGGAGGAAATCGGAATCCATATGGTTGGCATCTGGAATCCAGAAAATTGGAATCCAGAATCCAGATGACTGAAATCCGGAATCCAAGCGGTTTGAATCAGGAAGCCATCATTTAATCTGATACCATGTAATTGAGCGACCGCTGGCCGCTCCATTGCCGGATTAGCATTATTTGTAACGCTAGTGGCAATTACCATGATTAAAGATAAAGATTAAAGCCAGAGGGTAGGAATCCGGAATCCAATACCTCTGTGAATTCTGTTACAAGGGGCGAAACACACCGCTTGAAATTTATCTTTTTGAAAAGTTTATTTTTAGGAGCAGAATTTCTCGCCTTGTGTGAGGAGATTTCATTTTCTTTGTTTTTTTCTTGAACATGTCATTTCTCACTTATGGCCTTCGCCACCTTGTGTTCTATCGGCAAAGACTTCCGAGTCACAGGCAAACATTTTCCTATTGGCAACGTTACGTTGAAAAAGAAATTGTCTCCGATTGGTTCATGATTTCATCCAATCACAGGCCACCCAGTACTGAGTATCATTACGTCGTCAGCGTGGATTTTCATGGGTCATTGCCTAGACGTCTTTTTTTGTGACAAACAATATCGGGCAGCAAAATAGAGTCTGGTTTTCTTAGGCTATAATGCTCTACAATCCATCCAGTACAAACACATTTGGGCATTTTTTTAACCATAGTTGTTACCAACATTCAAGCAGGGTCCATCGAGAGTACTTTCAGAAATTCATAAGTACCAGCCAAAAAAAAAAAAAAAAAAGAGGGGCTTCGCTTTTAGGCTTGGCTAAATTTATATATTAGAATCTTTTACTGGGCTACTTTGTAACAAACAAGTGTAAACGCTCTTTAAAGGTGGATGGACTGAAAACCTCCTGTCATCGCTAAGGACGACCCTGTCATCTTTTGTCGAACCCTGTTTCGTTATGGGCGAAAGCAGTACTAACACGATGTCATAGCATAGCTATAGAGCTTATTATTTTATGCAAATCAAACTAACAATAACAACAACTACAATATTTATTGGTATTTTTAAAAACTTACATACATGATAGCTTCCACCTGCAAATATAAAAGACCTAACCAAGGCGGAGGAAAAACATTAACTATCTAAATTTATAAATGTAAGGAAGATCCTCGCAGTTATTAACGCAACTTATGCAGTTGCGAAAATAAAGCCTGAAAAAATCAGGCTTGCCGGGATTCGAACCCTGACCTCTGCGATACTGGTGCAGCGCTCTAACCAATTGAGCTAACAAGCCAACTGGGAGCTGGTCATTAAATTGGATCGTAATGCACCCGGGAAAGATGAAGATGAAATTATGAATATATGAAATTCATATATTTGAAGTGCGGAATGAAGAAATAAATGTAAAGAAGATCCTCACAGTTATTAACGCAACTTATGCAGTTGCGAAAAGAAAGCCTGAAGGAAAGCTTGAAAGAAAGCCTGAAAGGCTTGTTAGCTCAATTAGTTAGAGCGCTGCACCGGTATCGCAGAGGTCAGGGTTCGAATCCCGGCAGGCCTGATTTTTTCAGGCTTTCTTTTCGCAACTGCATAAGTTGCGTTAATAACAGTTTAATAAACTGCTTGTGTGGAGAATTGTTTATTCTGAGTGCCGGCGGCGGATTGTGTTTCGATGTGCAATGAAAAGTTTTCAGAAAATTTTGCCCTCTGTGTTATAAACAAGTAATCGCATTGAGCCCTCGTAGAATTAAGGATAAATTTTCACTTGTATTTTCAAAGTTTTCACAAATTGCCCTCGTCGCAACGCGACTCGGGCAATTTTGTGAAAACTTTGAAAATACGCGTGAAAATTTATCCTTAATTCTACTCGGCCTCATGCGATTACATATACTTCCTTTCGCAACTGCATAAGTTGCGTTAATAACTGCGAGGATCTTCTTTACATTTATTTCTTCAGTCATTCCTCAAATATAAGAATTTCATATATTCATAATTTTATCTAAATTTAAGTGATACATTTTTAAGAGGTGCTCAGCTAACTTATATCAGTGTAATGAAGGTCTTATTGATTCCAAGATAGAGGTGTTAAACTGAGAACTATATTGGAATGAAATAAAAGACAATTTAACAGTTGAAACTGTTAACTAGTTTAATGATTTTTTTGGGGGGGGGAGGGGTACGGTGGCCCACAAGTATCACGGCAAAAGTTTCAAGTCAATACCGCACAATTAAGAAAATACGTCAACAATTACTTTAGTTTAGTCCCTTAAGTTTTAGGTAACTAACTTTATTTTGAAATTGACGAAAAAACAATTTGGTAAACACGGAAATAAATTATTTGCCATGCGAATAGAATTTTTATGTCTTTCTTCCCGGTGAATTTAGTTTATTTTAATAGTGCAACACTGTAGGCACGTGTGTAAGCTTCTTATACAACAGATATTGTTATGTAACTGAATAGGACACGTGCGGGGCCTGGACAAGGGGGTATGGTTCTTTAATGTATTGAGCCCCCCGCTTGTATGTTTTGACTCGTGGCCTGGCTACAAAGCAGTCATTCATTCATTCACTCTTGCTTTTTCTCGCTGGATGATGAATTGTTAGTTTAGTTTCGTAGGCGTTTTTGTGCCCTCACCTTTACTGGGCTCAACACAATTTCTAGAACCAATTGTTTTGTAATTAATTCAAGAATGTTTTAATGATTAAATCGGCTTTGGGTCTTTGCCCCTAGCCATTTTACTCCATCTGAAATTGTCTGTCTTTAGTCGAGTGCCCAGTAAACGAGCGCGGGTATGCAGCCCAGTAGTTTGTGAATCCCTAGCCTGGGGAGGGGAGAAAGGCATAAAAAGATTTTAATCGCCATAGCAAAAGTTTGAAAACGCCACGGCAAAAGTTTGTTAACACCACGGCAAACGTTTGAGAACACCACGGCAAAAGTTTGTGAACACCACGGCAACAGTTTGAAAACGCCACGGCAAAAGTTTGTTAACACCACGGCAAAAGTTTGCGAACACCACGACAAAAGTTCGAAAACGCCACGGCAAAAGTTGGTGAACACCACGGCAAAAGTCTGTGAACACCACGGCAAAAGTTTGTGAACACCACGGCAAAAGTCTGTGAACACCACGGCAAAAGTTTGTGAACATCACGACAAAAGTTTGTCGGCACCACGGCGGAAGTGAAATTTAAAGCGGAAATAAAGTCTCGTGCCATGATTAACAATGGCCAGTGACAGACCTACGCGACTGTCCAAAGCTTTTACAGTTTGGCTTTTACAAGCATGTCTTTAAGGGACTTTCCTTTCCTGTAAGAGATCAATGGAGGTTCCTTGAATATCTCTCTGAGTAATGGCTTGTTGTGTAGTTAAATGCCATTTATTGGAGGGTTTAACGTTCTTAGCCCGTTTAAAATCTTTGTGCCATTGTGTGTGCTAGCTCTTTGGCAGTTAGTTAGGTTTTTTGGCTCAGTTTAATTGCAAGATTCTTTAAAGCCGCTTAAAAGAGTAAGGATCCGCGAGTTTCTAAGTCCGTGAAATTCCATTTATTAAACCAAAAAACAATCTGCCACCTGGGGAGTGCCGAGCGCTCGCAGAGCGTATTCAAAACAGGGAAATAATTAATCCTAAGGAAAGCAGGTAAATACACAACAACCGTCCTAGTGAACAGAGAAGACAAAACACCGAATCTTTGTTCAAAACTACAGTACATAGCGTGTACATGTATTTGTCGGAAAATGTTCTTCTTTATGGGGAGCAGGAAGGAGAAACTCAGATGAGAGTACATTCTTGGCACCCCGCTTTACAGACGCCTTACGCCTGACGGAAAGCTCATGTATATTTTTCTTCCATTAGCCCGCTACGGACAAATAAAATGGACACTTTTCTCTGACCCGAATGACATTAGCTCCCATAAAAATTTAACCTAGCTCAGCTTACTATTAATTTACGGAGAGTGGTTATCTGTAGACAGTGTGCTGAATATTTTCATTTTAGTTCGTCTGGGCTGAGCTGAAAGTGAAAATGTTAGTGCAAAGTAAAGATACAGACTATATAAATAGACTATGTTGTGCTATAAACCAGCATATTTAAACAATTATTCCAATTGATTTATTTATTCCATATTTAATAAGTAAGTAATTGTTCCTGAAAAGCCCCATTGGGGAGGTAACAATAAAGTATGTAGTATGTAGTATGTAGTATGAATAACAAGTAGAAACCAACAACCGACAATAACATTATTCTCCATGCAGTCACGCAATCTGATTTGTACCATCACAATAATAAGACGTCACAGTAGGCTTTCTTGTCGTTGTTCTTCTTCAAACAATAGATACGTGAGCTAATAATTTTTACGCAACTAATATTCATATACAAGGTTCCCTCTTATGTTTAAGAGCCAAAATATACATAATTTGTATTTTTGCTGTAATAGGTGCAATTCCCTCACATTTATGCTTGATAATGATGAAGATTTTAAGAGATTCAAGAGTGTTAAATTGTTTACGAAATCGACCACGGGTAGGCCATGGCCAGTACCCCACGTTTTGTCGCTACCCAAAATGCATGGAGAATATTGTTATCGTCGGTTGTTGGTTTCTACTTGTTATTAAATATGGAATAAATAAATCAATTGGAATAATTATTTAAATATGCTGGTTTATAGCACAACATAGTCTAATTAAATAGTCTGTAACTTTACTTTGCACTAATATTTTCACTTTCAGCTCAGCCAGACGGACTAAAATGAAAATATTCAGTACACTGTACACAGGTAACCACTCTCCGTAAATTAATAGTAAGCTGAGCTAGGTTAAATTTTTATGGGAGCTAATGTCATTCGGGTCAGAGAAAAGTGTCCATTTTATTTGTCCGTAACGGGCTAATGGAAGAAAAATATATATGAGCTTTCCGTCGAGACAAAATTATTCAATGTCTGTTAGCTTAAGGCGTCTGTAAAGCGGGGTGCCAAGAATGTACTCTCATCAGTTTCTCCTTCCTGCTCCCCATAAAGAAGAACATTTCCGACAGATACATGTACACGCTATGTACTGTAGTTTTGAACAAAGATTCGGTGTTTTGTCTTCTCTGTTCATTAGGACGGTTGTTGTGTATTTACCTGCTTTCCTTAGGATTAATTATTTCCCTGTTTTTAATACGCTCTGCGAGCGCTCGGCGCTCCCCAGGTGGCAGATTGTTTTTTGGTTTAATAAATGGAATTTCACGGACTTAGAAACTCGCGGATCCTTTCAGAAAACATTACTCTTTTAAGCGGCTTTAAAGAATCTTGCAATTAAACTGAGCCAAAAAGCCTAACTAATTGCCAAAGAGCTAGCACACACAATGGCACAAAGATTTTAAACGGGCTAAGAACGTTAAACTCTCCAATAAATGACATTTAACTACACAACAAGCCATTACTCAGAGAGATATTCAAGGAACCTCCATTGATCTCTTACAGGAAAGGAAAGTCCCTTAAAGACATGCTTGTAAAAGCCAAACTGTAAAAGCTTTGGACTGAGTCGCGTAGGTCTGTCACTGGCCATTGTTAATCATGGCACGAGACTTTATTTCCGCTTTAAATTTCACTTCCGCCGTGGTGCCGACAAACTTTTGCCGTGATGTTCACAAACTTTTGCCGTGGTGTTCACAGACTTCTGCCGTGGTGTTCACAAACGTTTGCCGTGGCGTTTTCAAACTTTTGCCGTGGTGTTCGCAAACTTTTGCCGTGATGTTCACAAACTTTTGTCGTGGTGTTAACAAACTTTTGCCGTGGTGCTCGCAAACTTTTGCCGTGGTGTTTTCAAACTTTTGCCGTGGTGTTCGCAAACTCTTGCCGTGATGTTCACACAAAACTTTTGCCGTGGTGTTAACAAACTTTTGCCGTGGAGTTTTCAAACTTTTGCCATGGCGATTAAAATCTTTTTCCGTGTTTACCAAATCGTTTTTTCGTCCATTTCAAAATAAGGTTAGTTACCTAAAACTTAAGGGACTAAACTAAAGTAATTGTTGACGTATTTTTTTTAATTGTGCGGTATTGACTTGAAGCTTTTGCCGTGATACTTGTGGGCCACCGTAGGGGGGGGGGATGAAAACTGCATTTGAGTAACCTTTCTCAGAACGTTTGCAATGAAGTTGTGAAACAGGAAGTACCTTAACACTGGTTATATAGATTTTTCTATTTACAACAATTAACTTTCGTAATCAAAGAACTCAATTAACCTACAGCTGTAAGCAAAGACTTGTTATACCTGTCACAGGACGAATTGCAAGTTATTTTAGGTTTAATGGAAAGTAAACAGTTTTATGGGTTCTAGAAAGTTCTGCTAATCAATGACAGTGTAAGATAAGCTTATAGCTAATTTTAAGACACTTATCACGTAACAACCTTTTAGTGGCAGCGCTCAATTCTCTACCAAATGACATATCTTTCTAATTGCTTTTAATGGTCAAGACACCCTGACTGCAGTTTTGACACGACTTTCCTTAATAGAGATAAGTTTCCTTTCTAAAAAGTTTTAAAAGTGTTTTTGCAACCTTCACATTAATTAGCTAGAACAAACTTTGACGTTTAGGTTTAGATAAGTTCCCACGAATATGAATAAGGCGCTGTCCTTGTTTTGCAATTAAAGTAAGTTTATACGTTACCTCTTAGTTCTAACAACATAATCTTACATTAAAATTATACCGGCAAAAAGAACTTTGTAAATTGTTCTATACATATTGTTATTCATTTATCTAGTATGTTGCTTCTTTAACATTGTAAAAACTTTTCAAGCAAACTTTATAGCTTTTCATGTTAATTATATGATAATTAGTTTTTATCTTGTCAAATTGTTGTCAACCAACTACACGTAATTAATATTAAGAAAAACTATAAAAACAGCGCACAGAATTGTAAGACACCACCTCATATACACAGAACATTGTAAGTTGAAGACGAAGAAAGCTGAAGAAGACTTCATTAAAGAGTGAAAGAAGAGTAAGTCTTGTCTAATGATGTGTACTCAGTTTTGAAACGGTCCTTCCGCAGCAGCAAGCGAGTAGCTCCTAAATCCCCAAGGAGAAGATCGAGAACACCTTTTCACATACCACTGATGATATGAAAAGTTTTCAAAACTGTGTAACTACAACAGCTGTACACCACCACTATTGGTGAAAAAAGAGCCTGCCGGCTTATAGTCAAGGATACCAAACGAGTTGTTTAATTAAATGATAAATGCTCATGGAAGCTTTTAAAAGCGCCACAAATATTCAGTCTTTTTAAGATTTTTTTTAAAAACTGTTAAGAGAAGCTAGAGTTTTCTACAAAGTCATGTCACCACCTCGAATACGATGCTAGGCATGATTTTCGGAAATTTTTAACCGTCAACTATATTTTCTGACTTTATGAAAATACCCTGAACAGATACAGAGAAAGAGAAAAACGACTCAACGGGCCGATTACATGAGGCGGGCTGGCCCGGTTAGCCGGGCTGGCTCGGTTAGCCGGGCTGGCTCGGTTTGCCGGGATCTCGGGACGTCTGTGAAACATATTAAAAATCAACTTTGCGATTACATGGAAAAATCTCGGCCCGGCTAGCCGGGATCTCGGCTAGCCGGGCTGAAAATTTTCCATGTAATCGCGATTGCCGGGCCAGCCCGGCTAGCCAGGACAACACTTTCTCGTCAGTAAATTTCGCTTCAGAGCAAAATGGCTCACCAGAAGATCAATATTTCTCTTTCTATATAACACATAAAGGTTTATCAGACCATAAAGCTACGTAAAACTGAAAATAATACGCCAAAATAGTGAATTGACGAAAATAAAAACACTTGGTTCATGCTCTTTGATGTAGCCATCTTTTCACACGACAGCTTCTAAATTTAGCCGCAGGCGGGCTGGCTCGCCTCATGTAATACCAGGCTGAGTAATCATCTCGGTACACCGAGCCAGCCCTGCTAACCGGGCCAGCCCGGCTCATGTAATCGGCCCCTAGCTTCCTGGTTGGGTGCCCTTGTAAGCCTATTAGATCAACATCACTTTATTTTTTTAAAGATCTTTTCAGGAAAATTTGTATTTAAAGTGAGCTTTCGGCTGCCACTCTGCAAATCTTTCTCATACGTAAAAGGTTTACAGATAGGTGGTTGGAAAGCTCATCTTAAATAAACTTTTAAGCCTAAGGTCGTCTTTTTGTAGCATGCTTTCTCTTGGCTGAGTGCTTCTTATTTTGCTTCTCTTATTATTGCTATTGGTATCATTATCAGCGTCCCCATCATCATTATCATCGTCATTATTACTTTCTTATTGAAAATGACCACGTTTCTTTCATTTAGTAAAGTACTTGTCATTTTCTTTCTTAATGCCAATGACGTTCATTTGTATTCTTTGTTTTAAACTTGCCCTTTTCGCCAATGATTCATTCTTATTTTGTCATTATATTTTGTTGTTTTCTTTTCCGTTGTTTTTGTTGTTATATATCTAAGGCCCGGTTCAAACGTCGAACTTCAAATGTGCCGAACCTAATTGCTATTTGGAGCGACCTAAATAATTAAGTTCGACAGCTGATTCAGACGTCGAACTTAACTAGTCGGACATAATTCTGCAAAACAGCGGTGAGCAATTATCAATTGCGCTATATCGGGTCTCAAAAAGCAAATGAAAACAATTAACAGGAAAAAAAGACAATCTTTTTATTGTAATAATAGTAGTATTAAGATATTAGTTTGCGCCATTCGTCAAATTGGATCAGAATACAGTTTCTATCGTTTTTTGTTATATTCTGTTATTTTCAGAATAACCTGCGATCAGGCTCTATTTCCGTTTCGCTCGGTGAAACATGCCGGCGGGAAGGGCGAAACGTAAAATAGAGCCTGATACAATTCTTCTACGGAACGTCTGCCGCCCACTTTTTTGATTGATTGACATTCAACAAAACGGCCAATCAAAATTTGGTTTGCTTGCACGCTTCTCGGTATGCAAATTTCCCATATGTGTATGTAATGGCATTCGCAAAAAGTCCTCAAATGTCGGCAAAAATAAGAAAATCACAGGCTACGATAAATCTTGGCACTAGCGTTCAAATTTACCACTTGAAGGTACGCGCTCCGG
Organism: Siderastrea radians; assembly: GCA_964017195.1. Taxonomy (NCBI): domain Eukaryota; kingdom Metazoa; phylum Cnidaria; class Anthozoa; order Scleractinia; family Rhizangiidae; genus Siderastrea; species Siderastrea radians. Next base: position 57,737,413 of record OZ024890.1, on the reverse strand, counting down.
TATTGTACATAGTTGCTCTGTCTGAGCTGAAACTGAATGAAAATTCAGAACACGACGAGGTTGTCATGTACCAAAATATGCTGCATGTTTGAATCCTTTCTCATTTCAGGTGGTATCCGGAAATATTCTCTACGTATTTGTCACCGATTTTCTGCATAAATTACCTTGGGAGATTAAGAGAAATGCCTTCAGTTTCACTCTTTAGAAAAAGAGATATCAATAAAACCGTTTATAAACAAACGAGTGTTTTGTAATTTAATTTAGTGATGAATATTTGAGATTACCAGCGAATTTCATCTCTAAACAGCAGCGAATTTTAAAACGAAGAACATTTGTTATAAACCTAGTCAGATCCTTTGATATCAATGTCAGAGATCATTAAAACGACATTATTAACACTGAATGAATAAACTGAAAGTCTTTATTGCTTAGGTAAAAATAAATACAGCATCTCGCTGAGTGCGGCTCTCACTAAACATCAGCTTATCGTTAAGTTTACGGAATTATCGGTTGACTTGTTGATCATTCTTGGCGAAAGATACTTGCTGTTCGTTTTGTTTCGTAAAACGCGGAAACAACTACTACTCTGCTTATATTTTCAATACTAGCTGAAAGCCTTCAAATGAAAATTTGGAGACACGATGCGATAAAACGGGATGCATACTTCACTGTTGCTGTACTTCTCTGCTCCGAGTGAGAGACAGCTTGCGTCAAACTGGACGCCATTCTCAGGAGAGAAAGAAATGATGACAGTTCTCTTAGAACGACCAGAATATCTTTGAGTGACACGTTTACCTCGGCAGACTTGTTCCTTGGCCATGGCGGTCGGATTGAAAATTGTGAGCAAGTCTCGTAGACAATTTACTTCCGTTGACAGCTCTATTGTTAAAGGGCCAATCAGATTGCGAGATCCCCGCGGCCAAAATTTGGCCGCCGACATGAACTCCTGTGAGAGATTGTATCAGGCCCTATTTTAGCGAGCGACCCACGTAAGAGAATATGAGAGCGATGCTAAAATTCGCCCTGATCGTAGGTTATTTTCAGAATAGCTATGCATAAAAAATAACAAGCGAAACCAATTTTCGATGTTCATGCAATCCGTTATAAAGTAATGATTCTTGTCTGCAGAGAGTTTACAGTTTACGCGGTCCAGTTCTCTTTTTAATCAGATGCAAGAACGTTCAATGTATGACTGGTGACGATTTAATGGTGACTAGTCATACTTATCGGTTTTAAGCCAACCACTAACACTGTTATATTCAGAAATACATTAATGTAATTTATGATCATTTATGCATTAGGTTCGGCACATATTAAAGTTCGACGTATGAATCGAAGTCGATCTTTTGCCACTCTATTCGACAAGCTCGGTTGAAAGAACGGCAGATTCGACCCAAATACAAATCTGTCGATCTTAAAACTACACATATCATGTTCTTAATACCGATATTAGGTTCGGCACATGTAAGGTTCGACGTTTGAACCGGGCCTAAAAGGCTTTAATCGCACAAAAGAATCATTTTGATTTTAAAAAACCAGTGATAAAGTAATAAACCTTCACATTCACAGGGCACGAAGAGGGAAAACCTGAACTTGTCTTTGCTGCTGAACACTGCGACGAAAAAGTGAAACCAGTGCTCTTTTGAACTCTGGCATTCTGAATGTATATAAAATTGGGTTAACAAGAGAGTTTGCATAAAGTAAAATTTGAAGAGAATTAAGTATACGAAAGTATAGTAACGAGAAGGAGTTAATGAAAACTTTAGTGGCACTGCTAAGAAAGATAAAGATAACATATGGCAGACACGTCAGTAAAGATACCAAAGTCACAATGAACAATGTCTTGGTCAGTTTTCTCTCTCTACTGGCTCCACCATGGTGTCGAGGATGAGCCCCACAATGGATTTTCACAGCAATGGACGCGTAAGACACAAAGATAACGAATAGGCAAATAAAAACGGATGCTGGCCATGTGTATGAGATTTTTGAGACACCGTATTCTGCTGTACTAAACCACCAAACCGTACCAGCACTTGTTATTAGTTCAGCTGTGACCCAAACGACTGTAATAATTACTCCACAGTTCCATTTTCTGATGACGCGATGCTTGAACGGAAAAAACGTCGCGTGCAACCGTTCTAAAGAAATCGCAGTAATGTTGGTTAGAGACATTACGGGAAAGAACAAGTTCATGTCCGTGATAACATAATCCCAGATTCCACCATAAGGTACGTTGTACTGCCAAAAGTTGCAATCATTTCCCACCCAAATAAAATCTGTGACCGCCGAAAATCCCCCAGAAAACATATCTGCAACTGCCAGGTTGATCACCAAGTACATGCTGCGCTTGCGAAGACTTCGGTTCCTCATGAAGACGATAATTGTAATGATATTAAGTGTTACTATAGCAGCAACCTCGGTCATGAACACCGCAAGCCAGGTAATGCACTCGGTTGATGAAAGCTGGTACCATTTCGTTCCGTTCTGTTCCGTTCTGTTTCGCTGATTAGAATAAGTCATCGTCTATCTGTAGAGGGAATATTGAAGTTTTATGACTGATGTCAATAAAAATGATTATTTGACTAATCACACCAGGAGCCCTAGAATTATACCAAGAGGATGAATGCAAATCTAATGCACGCTAATATGCGCGTTCCAACAAAAAACACCTTCGTGGATTTAGACTGAACGGTACTTTGTTGATTTTTTGACAAACCTAAAGGTCTGGCTACCTGTGAATCACTTTTCACTCTACGGCGTGACACAACAGTGGCTGTTGAACGAATCTAATGTACTGAGCCTGGTTCAATGTCAACTAACATGTATGATCATTTTGACTGATCTTTTCAGTCATTTAATTTATTTATTTATTTGTGTTTTTTTTTTCTTTGTTTGTTGACAGTAGAAGGTTTGACTCAAACTAAGCTTTTCTTCGAAAAGCGCTAAGAATTTAAAAGGAATTCGACATACCTTGACGAAAAAAGTCCTGCGTGGGTAAAAGTGTGATGAAAAGAATTCTCACTGCAAAGAGACGTTCAGAATTGACACATTAAAAACAATCTTAGCTTCTTTGAAATTTTTAAAACGTAAATTGACCTTAGTTCAGTTCAATCAGTTTGTAACTCAAACAAGACGTGAAAGTATTTGGAAATTTAGTTTCAGATAAAAAAAAGGTTTATTTCTCCTTATATCTCTCCTTCCCCACCTTTTGCGCGGCTACAAAAAAGCCAAAAATGCTTTAAACGTACGGAAAAACTTTTTTTTTTTACAACACTTTATTGAACAGAAGACAACACAAATTTACAATACTTATCTGCTCTTAACACTAAATTGACAATTATATATTAATTGATAATATGAAATTACAAATAACAAGTTAATACAAGTTCGAAACAGAAAACAAAGGAAAAGAAAAAAGTACGTACATTACATAAACATACTGGTCTTAGGCTAAAAAAGTAACATGTCCCGCTGGGTGTCCGTGCCTCGGCTCAAAGCATCCACGTGACCTTTGTTTACTAAAAAAAAAAAAAAAGCGGATTAATTATTCCTCTGAGGGGCACTATTTAAAAGAGGCCCACTTCTTCTTAAGAAAAGCTATATTGTTGTTGTCAAGAGCTATCTGTTTTTCAATTTCCATGGAGTTCATAATAAGTTGTATGTATACCTGTAATGTAGGGAGAGTCTTTCTTATTCTACAGGGCCCAGTTGTTCAAAGGGCGGATAACGCTATCCACCGGATAAATCGTTATCCAGCGGATAAATGATAACAAAACAAAGTACACTATCCACTGGATAGTGATTTATCCAGTGGATAGCGTTATCTGCTCTTTGAACAACCGGGGCCAGGTGTATATATAGTGTCTAGCAATAAGAAGAAAGAACTGAAAAAGTAAATTAGATATACTATCAGTTAAGCCAAGACAAAGGGTAGGAGAGAAGGAGATGTTCGTCAGGGTAAGATTCTGAGAAATCCACTGGAAAGCGTTTTCCCAAAAAGTCTGGGTATAGTTGCAGTACCAAAATAAATGCATAAGAGTTTCAGTGGAGTCATTACAAAAAGAACAGGAGTCAACCTCTTTCAGCCCTATCTTATGAAGAAAGTCGTTTGTAGCTACCCGTGTGTGTAGAAACTTAAACTGGAAAACTCTTAGTTTAGTTTCAGTTGTACATAGAAAGGGCAAACGATAGGTGTTTTCCCAATTTACTTCCAAATTTCCAATTACAGCATCTTCAGAAAGCCATTTTTCCTGGCTTTTTATAGGGGTAGATGATTTTTTTTTCAATGATACATTCGTAGACCTTTTGCAGACATTGGAGGATGATAGAAAACTTACATATTTTCGAGTACGGTCATTTAGGTTTGAAGAACACTTTTTTCTAGAGTGTTTTCATGTTGACACTACTTCATAATACTCTAGGTAGTTGGTCTTAATGTTGTACTGAGCGGTAAAAGTATTGTAGCTTATGAAGTTCTGCTCAGCATCAAGCAAGTCCCTGCTTTCCTTCACTCCTACATTAAACCCCGATTTATAGAAGAACGGTCTGTTCTTTATTCTTATGAGGGAGTTATGCCAGATCTGGGTGGAAAAAAAGTCTAAGTTCTCGTCCATGTAATTTAAAGTACTCCAGCATTCTATAATCTCTGTCAGGAATGGATCTGTTAAATTGAGCAGTGGAACAGCTTGCCGTTTTAGGTTAGTCGAAAACACTAAATTGCCACCGTGCCTTTCAAGATAATAATTGAAAAAAAGACTTCCATTTCGCCTGATTATCATCGTCGAGATAGCCTTTTACCCATTTCATTTTCAATGATTGGTTAAAGCTTTGAATGTCAATCATTTTTAATCCTCCTTTACTATAGCTGTTACCGTATTTTCTCGACTTAACGTCGGACCCCGAATAAACGCCTGTTTCAAATAAACGCCGGGTCTACAGGGCCGAGTTTAAAATAAACGCCCCCGGCGTTTATTCGGGGTCCCGGCGTTTATTTGAGGTCCCGGCGTTTATTCGAGATGTGTCGTAACTGCATACTTGTTCTCTTTCTACTATTATATTTGAATTTATACACTGACATTCAAGCCAAACTACCTTTTACAAAAGTACTTCTAACTGAAACAGATAAAACAAACGACGCATTAGGTATCGTGCCAATCTCTTTTAAATCACGGTAACTTTTCTGCGGGCTTGTACATCAAGCAAGGATCATCTCGAGAGTCTCTCCAGCGTTTTTCCACCAATTCCTTGAATCGTTCCATAATTTTGCCTTTTTCAGAACTGATGGACCAGGAACCTCACCACCACCTTGTTCTAAATTGCTTGCACAGTACGATTGCTGTCGAGCAGTTACCGATGCACTTTCTCCGTGTTTCACGTAGAAACGTAACGTTGAGAAGAAGAGTTCAATCACTGTTTCTGTCATTGATAAAGTCACTTAGATGAGACAAAGTTGGTGACATTGCCGGTTTCACATTTTTTACCGTTTTGGTTGAAATTTCGTTCTTGGTTCAATAAACCTCCAGTACTGATATTAGAAAATGGATGGGTGGAAAATGCATTTAATAAATAAACGCCGGGTTCGAATAAACACCGGGTCTACGAGGTCGAGTTTTAAATAAACGCCCCTGGCGTTTAATCGAGAAAATACGGTAATCATTTCTGTCCTTTTGATTTTATCACTTTTACCATCCCAAAGGAAGTCGTATAACAGGGAGTTGATTTCCTTAATGACACCTTGGAGAGTTGGTAGAGAGGACAAAACATAAACAATCTGTGATACAGCCAAGGATTTTAGGATTGCAATTCTACCCAGGAGAGTCAGTCTTCTAGCTGACCAGTTGCTAACCTTTTTTTTTTTTCAATTTTCTCGAAAAAATTAGCCTCAATATCCTTTAAATCTGATGTCGAAAACCAAACTCCCAAGGCGTAGACTTTCCTCTCCGCCCAAGTTATCGGTTTGTTTGAAGGGATAATAGTATTCGAATTTTTAAGTGAGCCTATCCAGAGGGCTTCGGTTTTCTCGTAATTAACTTTCAGTCTAGAAATGTCCGCAAATATATCGAGTAAATATAGGGTCCTCGAGAAGGAGAGTTCTGAGCCATCTAAAATCATTGTCGTATCATCTGCATATTGTGAGAGTTTGCACTCAGTACCGCTTATTTTAATACCACGGATTTCTTCATCTCTCCTTATTGCGTTGCCCAGGACTTCAGCGCATAAAATAAATAGATAGGGCGAAAGCGGACACCCCTGTCTCACGCCGCGGCTTAAAGTAAAGAAGTCAGAAGACCATCCATTGTTTTGGACACAGCTGCTTATATCTGTATAAAATAATTTAATCCATGTCACCAAAGAGGTTCCAAAGTTAAAATATTTCAATGTTTTCTCAATAAAAGACCATTCTATCTTATCGAAGGCTTTTTCGAAGTCAATGAATAACAGGAGGCCAGGGATTTGTTCCGTATTTGTGTAATTGAAATAATGCTATCAATAAGCCTGATGTTTTCTCCGATGAACCTATCTTCTAAAAAACCAGTTTGGTCGTTATTAATTATCTTAGGCAGGATTTTTTTCATGCGATTAGCGATAGATTTGGCAGCAATTTGCAGTTCAGGAGAGTAATTGGCCTCCAGTTGTTTAAGAGATTGGCGGGTTTGTTCTTCTTGGGCACGAGGGTAATAATTCCTCTCCTCTGCGTGATTGATAAACAGCCCTTTGCCTGTGCAAAATTCAAGGCACTTAGTAAGAATTGTTTGATGTCATCCTAGAAAGCTTTCTAGAATTCAGCCGGAAGACCGTCACTTCCAGGACTTTTATTTGGTGCCATTGTTTTTAAACTTTCTAGACATTCTTCATTAGTCAATAGACCTTCGCATTCTTTTCTCGCCTGCTCCTCAAGTGTTCCAGTGGAACCGGCTTCAGGGAAGAAAATGTCGTCATAATCCGAAATACGTTGCGGCTTACAAGAAGAATAGAGTTTTTGATAGAACGATTTCGCTTCTTTTAAGATGTTGTCGTCCGTATTAATGACACTTTTGTCATCAAGTTGAAGTTGTTTGATAGTTTTTGTATTAAAGTGGCGTTTTTCTAGACTTAAAAAGTATTTGGTATTTTCTCTCCTTCATTATGCCAGCGCGCCTTAGATCTTATGATTGTCCCTCGGGTTTGATACTGGCAAATTTTCTCTAACTGGAGTGTTTTGACCTCTAATTCATTAAGCGTGTCGGTTTTATCGGTTTCAGAAAGGTTGTTTTCTTCCAGTTTCTTCTGGAGGGATAAAATATCACACTCTAAGTTTGTTTCCTTTGACTTCATTTTGGCTTTCTTTTCTTTTGCGTATTTAAGCGAACTTGAGCGGATACGCATCTTTATTGTGTCCCAAAGGAGCACGGGGTCGACCTCGTTATTATTGTTGTACTCATTTGCAACTTCAGCAATTGTTTTCTTAATTACATTCACGTATTCACTGTCCGATAAAAACGACGTCTTTAGTTTCCAGAAACCTGGGCCCCTGGGATTCTTGTTATTTCCAAGGTGAAGTGTTATGAGAGAGTGATCAGTCTTGTATCCGGCTATTAATAATATAATAAAAATATCTGCTTTCGTGACTGCTGGGCTTAAACTTGCGCTGGTCAAGAAAAAGTCTAAGCGACAGTATATTTCCGGATTCTTTGACTGAGAACCTTTTTCAAAAAGGCGGGATTGTCATCGTTCGGTGCATAGATGTTTACTAAAGTTATGACCTTATTTTTTATTTTTATGTCAATTATAATAAATCTTCCTTCTGGATCGGAAAATTGTCTCATGACTTCGAACTCAAAATTATTGTTAAACAATATACACACTCCTGGACTAGCACTTGAAAGGCTGCTAAAGAAAGCTGAGGATCCCCATTCTGAAGACCACAAGGGTCTCTTCTCTTTGATGCAGTGGACTTCTTGTAAAAAAAAAAAAAAAAGATTGAGAATTTTTTCATTCTAAGCCATCGAAAGGTTTCTCGTCTTTTCAAGGTGTTCGAGAGGCTTCTCACATTCAGAGAACAAATAACCAATTCGTCAATTGGGGTAGAAGTGTTGATTAGTAGGTGATGAATAACCAAGGGTACGTAGATATGAGAAGAACCATTCCAGTAACACCCAGCAGGACAGATGAATGTTTTGAACAAAAACAAAAGAGAAACATTCAGTACTAACAAGAGAAATATACTTAACGACGAGAGCAACAGCTATATCTAAAACGAATATTTTTACATAGACCGGAAAACGACAAAAACAAAAACATCGATTGACAAAAAAACAGACGTAAAAATGGCAATTTAAGGGCATGTGAGTGTTTTTCGATGAAGTTGTGAGGTACTAACCTTTTCTAAACTTTAAATGAAGTTTGTCCACCGCAAGATAAAGAGACGCTGTTATAGTTTGATTGGGCTAAAAGGTCAGCCACTGTTATTATCATTTCGTTCGTCCATTAGTTCCTCGGGAATGTTCTCTGAGTTGTATTTCTCCTCCCCAATGTGTAGCCATAGACCGACTACTTTTGCTTCGTAACCTTTTCCTCTAGCCGCATACATCGCTTTGATCAGCTTTCTTCGTTCTACTTGGATAGCTCGGGCATAGTCGGCAGTTACGTAAGCATCTTTAAACCTCTTGCTCTCTTGAAGTGCCTTCTCTCTGCTAAAGTCAAGATCTCTGTCCTCTCTACAGACGAACCGGGCAATAATGGGTCTATTCTTGTTTTCCTTTTGCTTTCCAATCCGGTGGACTGCCTGAAAACGAATCTTCGAGGGTTCGAGATTCATCTCCTTCTGAAGAATGTCGCATACAACTTGTTTAGGTGTTAAATTTTGATCTTTCTCCCTTGCTTCTGGAATATTATTAAATTTAAGGTTTTCTCTTCTTGTGTAATCCTCTAACTCAATGATCTTCTCCCTCTCTTCTTTCAATTCCACCTTGGTCTTGACAAGATCTTTGCTGACGTTTGTAAGTTCTTGTTGGAACTCTGGATTTCCTTCTCCTGAAGGCTTTTAACAGCTTTTAGTGCGGCAGACTCTTCTTTCATGTCATCGATGGTCGCCCACACATTTTCGACGCTAGTTTCTAGTTGTTTAAACTTTCCGTTTAACTTGTACAGCTCGACTTTCATCTCTGCTCGTAAGTAGCTCAATTCCTCATGAAGTTTGGCGAAGTTGTTGTCCATGTTCTCATTAAGGTGGCGTATCAGTTCTCTTATTGCTTTGTCCTCGAAATCTTGCTCCGCCATGGTTTCAGTGGTTTTGGCCTTCTTCAGTTCTAAAGGAGATTCTGGGGAGCTTGAGCTAGATCCTCGCTCTCTGCGTTTGTGTTTTGACATTTACGAAAGCTCTTGACTAGACTGGAGCGGCGATACAACTGTTGTTCGAGAGTCTTCCCTCACTTTTCGTTCACTATCGAAGAACACGTCTGTCTGCCATTGCGGTCGCGCCCAGCCCCAGCCCCCCCCCCCCCCCCGTATTTTCGTACGGAAAATCTTACGGAAACGCTTGCTACGCAGGCTATTTACTATTCTGAAGACATGTAACGTTAAGATTGCTCTGTAAAAATTTACTTGTCGAAGAGTGGGTGGTTTGAATAATGAGTTGGGTGGTGTAGCAGCTGTCGTAAGGTCTTCCACGCTTGGTCCGCTAAACAATAGAACAAACAAAAGAAACAAAGAACGAGGCGTAAAAACAATAGAGCTGCTACATATAGCGATCCAATGAAAATACAAGCTTTTGAGAGGTGCTACACTACTGAATGAGTTTATTACGGATTTGTCCCAAAAAAAGAAGACTAGATTGTTTTTGCTGTTCAAAGCACTTCTTAGTAATACATTTCATTGAATTCTGCACTTGTTTCAGTTTATATAAATTTCAGTTTTAGTCTATCTGTTTCCGTGCAAGGTTGCCGGGTGCAGATTATTTGACGCTAATAAAAACAAAATAGAAAAAAGGGTAAACAACAATCCCGCCTGAATGTTTCACCAAGCGAAACGAAAATAGAGCCTGATCGCAGGTTACAAAATAAAACAAACAGAAATACATGAAAAAAAAATCAAAAAGAGAATGGAATATTTGACTCTTTGTGCGAACAATATCAGGAACTTTTGCCGTTTTATTTGCTACGATTCGTTGTGTCTGCATGTAGCTGAATATTTTCCGTAGTTTTATTTCATTTAATTCTTTTCTTTTTCTTTTTTCTGACGCATTCATGGAAGTTTTTAATTATTTTTGCCTCATTTTAATGAACGCTGGGTCAGTAGGAGGTCTACTGAGTTTATAATAAACAGTAACCCGGCCTTTAATCGAGAGAATTATACGTACGGCAGCTCAACTTTCTTAGAATAACGTTGCAGGAAACACGCATGTTTGGACCGTAGCCCTTATTGACCTCTTTTTCAACCTCCTTTTAAGCTCTCTCTTTCATGTTCTGAAATAATATTATAAATATTTCATATCTGAAAATGACCTGACAGCCAGTCCAGCATAATATTTGATGATTATTAGCAAAGCAGATACGGTCACGTACTCTATAGGCTTGTTTCGATCGACTTTGTTTAGAAATAGATCACGCTCATATTGTCGATTGTTTGGCTGCATTTTGAGCAAAAACAAGGTGTCACAGAAAAACGAAATGTAAAAGGAATAAATGAGACCAATCTCCTACCACTGTTAAGTTCTAAAAGGATGATCTCTTATTACTGCATGATCCTCTCGTGTGTTGTAAGGGGCCTTGAACATTAAGTGCAAGACGGCAATTTCACAATGAAAAAGTACGACTAAGAATTTATCACAAAAAAAACGTTTTGTAGCCAAATGATTATTTCACCAACCGCTGTGTGTGGACAACTGTGCGCGGTGTTCGCGTCTTTTATCTATAAACAAATAGTTGCGAAACTTTTTAACCTGATTGCACAAGAGCACGTTTCCCTTGACAAGTTTTATTTTCTCTACCCTGGCGAGCGAGAAAAGCCGTCGCATTCATGCTGTATTTTCTCGCGTATACAAAATTTAACGATTTTTTTTCTAGACAAGTCTCCTTGTGCAAAGACTATGGTACCAGTTTTTTAACTAATCATCGTGAGCAAGGTTAACACGTCCAAGGAAAATTTGTTCACCGTCTACACATGACAAAACGAAATTGCCAAGAAACTTGACAAGGAAAACTTCCTCATCCGGATATATTGACACGAAATTAATATTCTTTTTTTATTTCGTCGATAACTGTTGTGCCTGTTTCAGTCAATTTGTGAGTTGGCTTCAACTATTTCTTCCTCTGGGTCCTTGCTCCGTAATATATCAGCTTTTTCTTGTCACCAGAACGAGAAATCTTAAATTGAATTCTATGAAAATAATTTATGAATAGGCTTCAAACAACTAAAACAAATTATTTAAGCACGGAAAAATAGAAGCTTTTAAGCTCATCAAACGCACGTACTTTAAAACAGTGCTCAAAATAATTCTCGGATGACACACTTAGAACATGTTAGAATTTTCTAAAATTGGCTTTCTCAAGGCACGCCGACCTTCGTTTGTTCCTCTGCTTCGCTGTACTCTTTTGTGGTCAAAAACTAAATTTATAGGGCCAATCCAGAATCTAAACACGGTAGTGTAAAAGCCATGATTTATACATATACAGTATCTAGAATTTCAATTAAAACAACTTTTCAGTAGTTTACAAAACAAAGTTGAAGCTTTTAATTTCTACAAACGGTTGACTTCTGAACACCATAGCAAAAAAATTTGAATAACGACGTTTGGGCAAACTACGCGTGCCTGTTAGCGTGCTAATTGATCGCACAACATCAAACACGTCAGTATAAATTGATTCTTGAATGACGTCCTTCTTTGTACAGGTGACCGTCTTCTTGTCTTAATACGATGCCGCAATATTAAACCTACCATATTTTTCATCTGTTTAAGTGCAAGACGGCAATTTCACAATGAAAAAGTACGACTAAGAATTTATCACAAAAAAACCAAATGGTTAGTTCACCAACCGCTGTGTGTGGACAGCTGTGTGCGGTGCTCGCGCCTCATCAACTATCACGCGATAGAAATCGAGAGCGCATAATCTAATTGTTTTAGTATAAATCTACTAGACGTTCACAACTTAAGTGGCAATGTCTGTAAGAGCGGTCCACTGCATTTTGGGTCAGAAAAAAGTTTTCCCTCAAACTTTGCCCTGTAAACCATTTTGGGTCACAAGTAATTGAAACGGGTTTCGTTTTGGGAAATATGTTGAAACGTTTCTTTTAGAGCCCACAACAGTGAGAGCGGCAAAAGGCGTAAATTAACGCCAGGCCAGACACGGAAATTGCTTAAGTTGGCGACCTCACTACTTAAAAACAAAAACAGGCAGGAATAAAGTGTTATTATTTTCAAGTTAAGAGGTCCTTCAAGGATGTAAAGCGCATGATAAATTTCATTTGTTTTAAACTGGAAGCTCGTGATAATTAACATATTAACTCACGTCTGAGCGCTCTCGGAAAACTCCCAAAAGTATCCTGTTTTCTCCAGCATTTATTTCGCAAGTCCAGACCGAGTGGCTCTAAATTCCTATGGAATCCTGTTAATGAGGTGTGACAGAGCACAGAAATATAAAAATACCTTGCGCTTTTTGTCTTCCTTTACCGCAGTGACTTCGAACTTCTGGTGATTTTTGTCAAATATGACGCATTATGCATATTAGGTTGTTGAGCAAATTCAGATTGTGTGAAATAAATAGGTTCTAGATTTTAAGATTTCTCCATTTCATGCCAAAAATACAGGAAAGCATACAAAAAAACAAGTTTCGAACTGTTCAAATTGATAAAATAAGCCAATTACCGAGTCCTGATCTTTGGATGCTTCCGAAGAATTGCGTGACTTGCATTATGCAAATTAGGCTGTCTACTAAACTTGGTCCGTTCTTGTAACCGTCGCAAAAAACCTTTCTAATTTTTTGGATCCCTCTGTGTTTTTTAAATTGAACATTAAAGAAATGTTAAGACTACATGCACTTTAGGTAGAAAACCTTGATGATGAATTCAGCTAGTTACACTACTGACTTGTATAACTCTGTTTGGAATGAAATGGAAAACTTGTAACAATTATTCTGTTCTGGTGGGTAAAAATGAATCTCTACTTTTTTGTTATCTGGTATTGATTTTTTATGCCTACATTTTGCTCTTTTAATCTTCCTTTTCCACAGCGCCTACGAACTTTTGCTACTTTTGTCCCGGGGATTTTGTCAAGCGCTTTGTTTTGTTTATGCAGGGTTCAATTCCACCTGTTGCCATCCCCCCCGGGTGCACCCCCGGGGATTTCCAATTTTTTTCTTTCTTGGCGGTCTATTCCCCACCCCTGGGCAGGCAGAAAGAGACAATTCCCCACCCCCGGGACTCCTCATCGACCACAAATACGTTGTTTTGTGTTCAAAATATAGCTAACCATATCGATTTCCGTACAATAGCAAAAGCAGACGTTTTGACAAGAACTTAAACGCTTTTCTAGAGTATACTGAAGGAAAGATACTACATGAATAGTATAAAAAAACATGAACACTACACTGAAAAAGAAAAGTGAAGAAAAAAGTCTATTCCCCGCAATGAATACGGTCAGAGGTCCGGTGAACAAATTGATGGCAGCACTTTAAAGGAGTTTTTCTTAGCTTGTTTCACAAGAACACTGGACTGCGATCTCCGTTTAATATAAAGCCGTGCATCTGTTTTTATATAAATTCCGTTTAAGTCATCTTATTATATGTATAAATACGCTGATTGAAGAAATATTTCTAGGTTTGTGACGAACGCCATTCATTCGAGTACGCATCAAACGCACATTCGTTTAACAATTTATAATAAACGTGCCTTCGAATACAGATTTTAATTTTGAGAGATTATTCTTCTCCAACCAGTCTGCTACAAATTCTAGAGACTTTCCCTGAAAACAGGCAGTCTTCTCTACGCGGTCCGGCACCATTGTGTCAACTGAGAAGTGAGGTGCTTCACAAGAAAATTTCGATTTGCCCCGCCCCCCTACCCCCGGGACAAGACCGCTTCAAACAATTCCCCACCCCCGGGTCCGAAGGGCTGGACTTGTCCCGGGGGTTGCCCGGGGGGGATGGTAAAAGGTAAAATTAAATCATGCATTATACAAACGCTTGAGACAAACTGGGTTGTTTGCATTGAGCAAACGAAGTAAAAAGACCGTGAATTATATAGTGCCAATATTTGGATGCTTTGGGGCAAAATGTAACGATAATTATGCAAACTATATTTTCTGCCAAACGTAAAATCAGATTATATAAAGAAACTTGTAACTTCTTGTTTGATTTGAAACGGCTGAAGCTACGTCTTGGTGGGTTCCTCTTTCAGGGATAGTCAGATAGCCTTTTTAAAATATAAAAACAGTGCTCTGGTTCGTTTTTTTCTTTCAATCTGTTTTATTGCATTTATTGTACAATGAGAATCATAAGAGAATAAATACAATTTCAGAATCACAGAACAAACACGAAGCCTTAGCAGGTTGTTATAAGCTTTTATGGTCTTTTCAGGCTCAGGCCTGAAGTGCCAAAAATTACTAGAAATTATAGTTTTCCAGTTAAATAGTAACCTCCAACATTATAAATAAATGCTTGTCAGACAATTTTTCATCTGGGTACTCAAAAGTACTCAATTCACAAGAAAAAGGGCTTGTACATAAGCTAGTACCATTCTTCGCTCGGTGATGTCCTAAGGGCGGGAAAAGCCCTGGGAGTACAAAGGTCAAAGCTAGGCTTTTCCCGCACCCGGAACATGATCGCTTATCTAAGCGATGATGCTTTGTATTTCAAAGAGTTCAAACGAAATGAGTATGGTTCAAGTGAGCTGTTCAAAGGAAAGTAGTTCTTTGTTTATGTCGAGAATTTAATAAACACCTTCACCCGAGTGCGATTAAGTAGCTCGAAAGTTGAGCGATTGCACCATCGTCTGGGATGTGCCTCCACCCGAAGTTAGCACGGTTCTAAGAAGCCTCCAGTAAAGAGCTAGGTGGTTAATGAGAAAAGTAGTGATCTTACTTAAATTTGGTCAAGAAATCAAAACGCGTGATGCAGAATGATGCTGAATTAGGCTTTTTTGTTTTCGTTGTTGAAGCTTGTTTATATCAAAATATACAATGATTTTCAATTCTTTTGATTAAAAGAAAGAAAGGAACCAGAACACTGTTTTTATAAAGAAAGGCCATCTAACTATCAATAAAAAAGGAACCGATCAAGACGCGGCTTTAGCCGTTTCAAATCATACATCGACGAAAGAGAGATCCAAAAAGCGGTTACAGGTCTCTCATATAAGAATAATCTCGTTCAACGTTTGACAAAAAATGCAATTTGCATACTTTTCGTCACATTTTGCCCCAAAGCATTCAAACATTGGCATTTTATATAATTCGCGGTAAGTTTGCTCAAGCGTTTGTAGAAATAAAATAAAGTGCTTGAAAAGCCCCTTGACAAAGGAAGATCAAAAGAGCAAAACATAGGTATAAAAAAAGTCAAAACCAGACTACAAAAAAGTAAAGATTCAATTTTATCCACCAGAAGAGAATGACGCACTTGTCATCGGCTTCTCCCGAGGTAGGGGGAGGGGGGGGGAACCCAGGCCAAATGTGGGGGAATCAGGGACTTTGTGGGAACTTTGCAACAAATTCAAATGACGCCCCAACTCGCAGGGAAAATGTGGGGACTTTGCTTCTAGCAAGGCGAGAGGAGCTTGGGAGTAAGTTGTGTTTTCGCTCGATTGAAGAAAAGATTGCGGGGAAGAACGAGAATGTGTGTGTTAAAATCCATCTATTATTTTTTATTTGTTGTGTGTGCATGAAATAGACCATCCGTTGAATAATTCTATGAACAGGACAGTAGAACAACTTGCGGAGAATTCAGGAGAGAAAAAAGAACTGTTTAAAGAATTTAAATGAGGCGCGTAAGTTAAGTAGGACTAATCTTTCGTGAAGTTAAGTGCGTTGTGTTTAAAGGCATGCAGTAAATGAGCCATGATCATAGTATGTTCTTTATTATCATTTGCCTAGGCATATGCAGTTGTAATGGGACAGGATTTGAAAAACTTGTTGTTTTTTCAACAGAAAGTTTATGGTCTCGAGCGTTGGCTAACTAACTGTTCAAAGGCTAAAATGAAGGGCGTCTTCAAGTCTTGTTGGGTGTTTGGCTTCCCCCTAAAATACTTGTGACTTTGCTAGGAAAAAAATCCCCCACCGGTGGAGAAATACAAGAACTTTGAAATGGACAATTAGCAAAGTCCCATATCAGCCCGGGGACCCTCGCCCCCACGTGGAAGCCCATTGTTACAAATTGTCCATTTCATTGCAAACAGAGTCAGTATACAAAGGACACATGAATACAAGTCAATACTGTAACCAGCTGAATTTCTACCTACAGTGCATGTAGTCTTTATATTTCTTTAATATTTAATTAAAACAATCGTGGGATCCAAAAAGTTAGAAAGGTTTTTTGCGACGGTCACAGGAACGGACCAAGTTTAGCAGACAACCTAATTTGCATAATGCGAGTCACGCAATTCTCAAGAAGCCTCCAAAGATCAGGACTTGGTAATTCGCTGATTTTATCAATTTGAACGGTTCGAAACTTCTATTCGTGTATGCTTTTCTGTATTTATGACTTGAAATGGAGAAATCTTAAAATCTAGAACCTATTTATTTCACACAATCCGAATTTGCTCAACAACCTAATTTGCATAATGTATGCGGTCATATTCGCAAAAACTACCAAAAGTTCGAAGTCACTGGGATAAAGGAAGATTAAAAGCGCAAGGTATTTTTATATTTCTGTGCTCTCTGACAACTTTTTTTTTTTTTTTTTTTTTTTTTTTTATTGATTGCTCACACATTTACAAACATTACATTAACAGTGTTATTATTACACTACTTACAGATATTATTTGCACAAAAAAAAAAAAAAAAAAAAAAAAAAAACTAACAATACATTACGAACTACAGTTACAATACAATGTAAGTTAACCTTATTAGAAATAAAAGAAAAAAAGAACTTACAAAACACTAGCCTATCTTATACCCTATAGAAAATAGTCCCCGTAGCATTTAAACAAATATTTTTTAGGAGAGTAATATTGTATAATTAAGGAGATCGGAAGAAAAAAATTACTACTAACAGGGTCAAACCAGGACTGAAAAGTTAAATTTGATTCAGTTTTTTTTTTTTAAATTTTTAATTTGAAAGGTGGCCGAGGAGAGGTTTCCATTTCTCTGATGAAGAATTAGGATCATTTTTTTCAATTTCATAACTTTTGTTCATGAGATGCAAGAAGTGCGAAAGATTAGGGATTTCGTTTTTTAATTTACAGACCCAGATACAATATCTGCTCATCAGACAAGAGAAATTAATTTGCAACTTTGCATTTGAGGTGTCTGGCTTTAGGCCGAGAGCAATGGTCATGTCTAATTTATTCCCTTTCTGCGTACATAGGGATGTCTGAAGCCATTTAAAAAAGCTTTCCCAAAAACGAGTGGTCTGGTTGCAATGCCAAAAAAGGTGGAGCAAAGTTTCTGTTTCCTTTTCGCAAAAGGAACAGCGGTCACTGTCTTTGACGTTAATTTTATACAAAAAGGAGTTTGTAGGTAGACGTCGATGAAGAAATTTAAATTGGAATATTATTAGTTTGGTACTTTTTGTGCAAATCTTTGTAGATTGAAAAGCTCTTTTCCAGTCAAATTCACCTTTTTCCAAGTCGCAATCTTCGTGCCATTTCGCCTGAGAAGTTTCCGGTGCTTCGCTTTTAGTTGCAACTAGAATTTTGTACGTTAAGTTGCTGGGTTTTTTTGCCTTGAGGAAAATTTTAATGAATGGTTCAATCTCATCTTTTTCGGGGCTATCTATGTTTTCTTTGAAACGTTTTCTTAGATTCTTCAGCGTGGCAATAATCCCCCCGAATGCTAAAGGGCAGGCTTTGAGTCCGTATTTATTCTGAAATTCTTCATAGGAGAGAGGTTTGTTTGCGTCTTTCATGAGAGACCTAATGGTCGATATTCCATTTGCAAGCCATTCTCGAAAATAGATGGGTTTGCTGTCTATTCTGATAAGAGAATTATTCCAGAGAGGCTGTGATTGATAATGTTGTAAGGAGGAGATATTGTCAGTGTAATTAACCTCGGACCAGATCATCAGAATTTCATTAATGAAGATATTGGTAGATGAGAAGTGATGCTTGATATCTGTTTTGTTTAAATTTCCAAGAAAAACAGCTTCTCCGCCATATCTTCCAAGTTCTCGTTCAAAGAAAAGTTTCCATTTTCCTAAGTTTGTTTTGTCAAGATATTTTTTAATCCAAATAGTTTTCAAAGATTTATTAAATGAGAAAAGGTCAATCATTTTAAGCCCACCATTACTGTAATCGTTAATCATAATGTTTCTTTTAATTTTATCGGGTTTCCCGTCCCAGAGGAAATGATAGAAAGCTCCATTCAGTTCTTTGATAGCCTGGTGGTTTGTTGGGAGAGGGGAAAGAACATGAACAAGCTGTGAAGCAATTAGGCTCTTTAATATAGCGATTTTTCCAAGTAAGCTTAGCCTTCGGTACTGCCAGTTTCTAAGTAAATTTCGAACTTTCTCTTTTTTTTCGTTAAAGTTCAGCTTTACCGTTAATTCGGGTTCTATTGAGAGCCACACGCCTAATGTTTTGATTTTTAAATGCTGCCATCTGAAACCTTTCTCGGGAAACATAATGTCTTGGCTTCTTGCTTTTGAACCTATCCACAATGCTTCGGTTTTTTTATTATTGAGTCTGAGACCAGAAATCTTGCTAAATTTTCCGATAACATCGAGCGAAGTTTCAAGCGCGTCTTTTGAGCCGTCAAGGATTAATGTCGTGTCGTCAGCATATTGGCTTAATTTGATTTCTTTTTGGTTGACTGAAATTCCTTTAATATGTTGGTCACTTCGGATTGCGCTAGCTAAAACTTCGACGGAAAGGACAAATAAATATGGAGAAAGAGGGCAGCCTTGCCGCACGCCTCTCTCAATTTTAAAACATTCGCTCATCCATCCGTTGTTCATTACGCCACTTTCGATATCACAGTAAAGAGTTTGTATCCATTTTTGAATGGAAGGGCCAAAGCCATAGTGTTGCAACGTTTTTTCAACGAAAGACCATTCGAGTGTGTCAAAGGCTTTTTCGAAATCTAGAAGCAAAATCAAGCCCGGGATGCTTTGGTCATTGGTGTAATTAATAATACTGTCGATCAGTCGTATGTTTTCGCCGATAAATCTACCTTTAATAAATCCTGTCTGATCGTTATTAATAAGTTTTGGAAGAGTAGACTGAATTCTATTTGCGATTGACTTTGCTGCTATTTTATAGTCACAATTTAACAGAGATAAAGGCCGCCAATTTTTTAATATTTTGAGGTCTGCTTCTTTTTTAGGGATAAGTTTTATTATGCCCCGTCTCTGTGTCATTGCGAGTTGCCCATTCTCGTATGCAAAGTTAAGAGCAGCGAGAAGAGCGCCTGAAATATCATCCCAAAATATTTTATAGAACTCTGCTGGTAACCCGTCAGTTCCAGGGGTTTTGCCGTCGGCCATTTGCTTTAAGGAAGTGAGACACTCTTTCTCCGTGAGTGGGCCTTCACACAAATTTTGTTCTTCTTGTGAAAGATGTATTGTATTTTCGGCCGGGAAAAATTTTTCCATGATAGATGGATCTTGTTCAGAAGTTAGCTTTGTCTCGTACAGATTTTTATAAAAGGAAAGACATTCCTTTAAAATATCTTTGTCTGTCGTGATGACGATGTCATTGTCGGTTTTTAGCTGGCTTATTGTTCCTTGTTTGTAATGTCTTTTTTCCAGATTAAGAAAATATTTGGTGTTTTTCTCACCTTCATTATGCCATCGACACTGCGATCTTAAAATAGCCCCTTTTGTTCGGTATTCTATTATCTTTTCATGTTGATCTTTTTTGCTTTTCAGCACGCCTAAAAGTTCTTCCCGCTGCTTCGCTTCAATGTTTTTGTCTTCTAATTTTATTTCAATCGCGGCTATGGTCCTTTCTATTTCGTCTTCTTGAAGAGCGCTTTTTTTCTTTCTTTCTTTGGAATAATATAGCGATGATTCTCTCACTTTAAGTTTTATCATTTCCCAAAGGAGAGCAGGAGAAACAAACGGATCATTTGAATATTCGTTTTTTGTTTGTTGGATCGTGTCTTTTATTTTTGAGATGTAATCAGTGTCCGATAGAAATGATGTGTTCAATTTCCAGAAACCCGGCCCTCTGGGGTTAGCGTTTGTTGTAATTTCCATGGTTACCATCGAGTGGTCCGTTTTGTATCCAGGAACAATGTCTACGGTGTTGACATTGTTTATTAGACTTTGGCTGATCAAGAGGAAATCGAGCCTACATTGAATTTGTAAATTCTTCTGTCGCCAAGTATATCTTTCTTCCTCTGGATTTAGTACTCTCCAAATATCTACAACATCCCAGGTTTCGCAAATGCCTTTAACCTCTTCAAGTGAGTTTTTATGTGTGCTGGCACGGCCCCCTTTCTTATCTTTTGAAACATCCATAACTAAATTAAAATCTCCTCCTATAATGATCTCGTCGCATTGGAAATCTTGTAAATAAATGGCTATATCTCTGAAAAAATCAGGTTTATCTTCATTTGGCGCATATAGATTGCAAAGAGTGATGTTCTTACCATTTGTACAAATGTCGCAGATGATGAAACGACCATTAGGATCTGAGCGTGTTTTGGTGATTTGCAGATGGAAATTGTTATTAAACAGGATGCATGTGCCTGCCTTGTTGCTAGCACAACAACTAAACAGGGCTTTGTATCCCCATTCGGCTGTCCACAAATGAATATTTTTTTCTGTGCAATGCACTTCTTGCAGCATGTATATGGAAAACTTTTTCTTCCTTAGCCAGTTAAAAATTTCTTTCCGTTTAGAAACCTCTCCGAGACCCCTTACATTTAGAGAACTAAATTTTAAATCACCCATTCAACATGGATTTCATGGGGTATATGCAGTCCGTTTCAGAAATGTTTGACCCATTCATGAGACCTCTATTATAAATTAGTTTACACTTTTGTATGCCATGAGACTTGTGAAAAATAAGTGTCATTATATTTGCACAATAGGCCAGTAAATCAAACGAACAACAAAAGTTTACATAAACACACACAAACGAAGCGGCTCTTGCAATCGCCCTCGAAATTTTGGATTCAAAACCAAAAGTTAGATTAATTCGGGAATAAATTGCCTAGAGCTTAATAAAACTTAGCTATTAGGATGCGCTGTGTCGATGTTTACTACCTCAAAGCGATCTACCGTCCGCATAAGCCGTTTTTCGGGCTTATTCTTAGAGGAAAACAAACAGCAGTAATGAATATATATTCTTAAATATACATATACGTTTTCCTATTTCGGGTCGATAACAAAATGTTATTACGAGATTTCTAGAGTTTTTCCATCTGGCCAGAGCTTACCTCTAATGAACAATTTGTCTGGCTGGGCCTTGCTGAAGGCTGCGGGAATCTTATTTTTTTTCGCTTTCCTCAGTGTCGGCATTTGTCGTTTCCTTCTCTGGACGATTTCGTACGGCAGGTCCTGATACATCTTGTAGTTGCTGTCTTTTAGACGTCTTCCCAGGGAAAGGATCTGCTCGCAATCCTTGTATCTTAGAAATCTGGCGAGAATAGGTCTTGGCTCGCCCTCCTTCTTTTTTCCTAACCGATGCACCCGCTGAATTTCTACGATGCTTGCGTTCAAAAAGCCCAGCTCAGTTTCTAAGAACGAACGGAGGACTTGCTCGGTGTCTTCCCTGTCGCTGCCGTCTTCAAATTCGAGGATGTTTTCAAACTTTATGTTCTCCCGTCGCGAGTACGCTTCTAGATAAAGGCGTTTTGTTTCCAAGTCGGCCACTTTTTTATTAAGCGCCTGGTTTTCTTTTTCGAGGTTAGTAAGCTTCAGGTTGATGTTTTCATTGTGCTTGTTGATGCTTTCAAGTTTAGAGCTGTGTTTCCCTTCAGCGAAGTTCAAGCTTTCTTTCAAGTCGTTGATGTCTTTGGTGGCGCTGGCTTGAAAACTTTCCAGAGTCTCAGTTCTCGTTTCTAATTTTAGAAGGTTAGCTTGAATATTGTTGACAGACTGCTCGATAGCATCTAGTTTCCCAAGCTTTTCGAGAATTTGTTGGAGTGTCTCCTGCATTTTATCAGCTTCACTCATGATGCACGGACCCGTTAATGGCGGCTCTTCTTCGTCGTCCACGTGGAGTTGCTCGGTGTTATTTTGCGTGTTCCGAGGTTTTTTTTGTTCTGGCGACTCGTTCGTAGAGGAGTTAGACGACCTATTTTTTCTCTTTGTCAACGTTTCCATGGGATTCGGCCATTAAATATTGAAAAATTTTGACGGCCTTGGCGGACGATTTGCCCACGCTGCTTACTCCTTCGAGGCGCGCATGCTCTTTTTTTTCTTTTTTTTCTGACAACTCACTAACAGGTTTTAATAGGAATTTAGAGCGACTCGGTCTGGACTTGTGAAATAAATGCCGGGCAAGACAGGGTACTTTTGCGAGTTTTCAAAAAGCGCTCAGACGTGAGTAAATATGTTAATTATCACGAGCTTCCAGTTTAAAACAAATGAAATGTAACATGCGCTTTGCACTCTTGAAGGACGTCTTAACTTGAAACTAATAACAATTTTTTCCTACCTGTTTTGGTTTTTAAGCAGTGAGGTCGCCAACTTATGCAATTTTCGTATCTGGCCTGGCGTTAATTACGCCTTTTGTCGCTCTCACTGTTGTGGGCTCTAAAAAAAAACATTTTAACGTATTTCCCAAAACGAAACCCGTTTCAATTACTTGTGACCCAAGATGGTTTACAGGGCAAAGTTTGACGGAAAACTTTTTTCTGACCCGAAATGCAGTGGACCGCTCTTACAGACATTGCCACTTAACAGCAGACACTACATGTTTTTATTGAAAAATGATATAAATAGGTCACACCGCACGCGGAAAACACTCTACTCACTATCTACAACAGAATAGATAGTGAGTAGCGTAGCCAATCAGAGAACAGCATTAGCCGATAGAGCGCTAGTAGATTTATACTAAAAACAAATAGCTGCGAAACGTTTTAACCTGATTGCACAAGAGCACGTTTTCCTTGACAAGTTTTATTTTCTCTACCCTCAGGCGCGCGAGAAAAGCCGTCGCATTCATGCTGTATTTTCTCGCGTATACAAAATTTGATGAGTTTTTTCTAGTCAAGTCTCCTTGTGCAAAGACTATGGTACCAGTTTTTTAACAAGGATACTAATCATCGTGAGAAAGGTTAACACGTCCAAGGAAAATTTGTTCACCGCCTACACATGACAAAACGAAATTGCAAGAAACTTGACAGGGAAAACTTCCTCATCCGCATATATTGACACGAAATTAATATTCTTTTTATTTCGTCGATAATTGTTGTGCCTGTTTCAGTCAAATGTGAGTTGGCTTCAACTATTCCTTCCTCTGGGTCCTTGCTCCGTAATATATCAGCTTTTTCTTGTCACCAGAACGAGAAATCTTAAATTGAATTCTGTGAAAATAATTTATGAATAGGCTTCAAACAACTAAAACAAATTATTTAAGCACGGAAAAATAGAAGCTTTTAAGCTCATCAAACGCACGTACTTTAAAACAGTGCTCAAAATAATTCTCGGATGACACACTTAGAACATGTTAGAATTTTCTAAAATTGGCTTTCTCAAGGCACGCCGACCTTCGGGCGTTGCAAAATACTCAACTTTGCTTTGCAAACGCATCTAGTGTAAATGGTTAATGCTTTTATTCAGAGTTTTTTCCATACGCTGTTGAATAAGCAATGTCGCTACAAACAACGGCTGTACACAGGCTACAAACAACGTCGTCATTTTTTTTAAAATTCATTTCCTGTCATCAAAAACAGATGTTGACAGTTGTTGCCAAAAGTTCTTTTAAATAAACTAAGTACTGTTCACGGTGGGAGAATTCACACAGTGAACTGTTTTTCAGAAATGAAAACTTTGTTCGATCTAAACAGAGTTACTTTTGTTTCATATATGCCCTAAGAGGTACCTAAGTGATTCACATTAAATTTTAACTCGGATAGACGACTCCCTAGCTTGGGTACAGCTGCCTGCCTCGACTCCACATTTTCTTCAGCGGAGTGAGCGGCTAAAAATTATAAAGGCTAATAACTCCGTTACACAGAACGGAGTAAAGAAAAACGATTTTACATGCAACGCACTTTGACAACAGCAATCCCTGTCTTAGTAAATTTCTAACGAGAATAATCTTTCTGAAAAAGGACATTTAAATTGACTTTTTAAAGACAAACTTTATCTCAAGGAGAAATGTTACAAACTCGTTCGAAATTCCAAGAGTTTAAGTCTATCTGTAGAATAGAATCTTCTGCTCTATCTTTCGGTTTTTGTTGGGACTAAGCCATGAAACAAAATAAATTGAATGTTGGATTCAGTTAACATTTCCAACGGCAATTGTTCTGGAAAAACTGGTTGTTTAGTTTCACTACCGCCATCACTTAAAATAAGGTCCCATTTCCCTTCCAAAAACCTCTTTTACTACACTTATCTCTTTACATCTAAAAACGAAATTATCGTGGGAGTATTTTTATCCTTTATCCTTAAAACATCTTTCACTGTGCATACAGATGGATAGACCTGTAGATGACTTAAATATCACGGCTGATACTCGACTACAGCAAAAAAGTATTGTCCCCTTACACTGCTTACCTTAATGGCAATATCTTCGCAATGGCTCTTGGCTGACGGAGAGAACAAACTGAAAGTGACTGAATGTTTCTGAAGACCTATTTATCTGGTACGTGGTTTGAATAACAAGTTGATTAGTGTTGACAGTACGTCAAACCCAACTTATTAGAGGCCTGTATTTGTTACACAATGCTGTAATCATATTCATTCGCACCTTATCATGTAATAATAATTATATGCAATCGCACCTTATCATGTAATAATTACACGTACTTACATCTTAATTGCATTGCCACGCACTTATGCAGATAACATGTATATACCTATTTCAAAAAAGGTTGCTTCGGTGATGTACGTTTCATAGACCGCAGTGCATCATGCTCTTTAAATTTATGGCTGCTTTTCTCTAGTTATTAGTTCTAAAGCAAGAGCAAATGTGTATTTGTTATGATTTGGTTTTCTCCTGGTCAGGAGTGAATTCAGTGAGAAGCGTGGTCAAAACATTTATTTATAGCAAACAAGATGCTTTGCAGTCTATGAAACGAGGATCATGTATCATGCATCACTGAAGCAACCTGAATAGCCCTTTTCACAGTTAACTTTTCTCATTTGCATTATAATGTATTTGAACATGGATGTGAGGCAATTTCGGGCAGAAACTGCAAAATTGCCCGAAATTGCCTCGCATCCACGTTCAAAAACATTGTAATGCAAATGAGAAAAGGTAACTGTGAAAAGGGCTATTGAAATAGGTGTATAAACTTGCAGCTATTTAATAAATTCAGTTTTGGACATGTTACAAAATGGTCAACTTGGTGGCAGCGAGTCAGTTGTTTAATTTTTTGCGGCTCAGCGATTCAGTGTTTTGACAAACCGGTAGCGCACCTGCGATTATGGCCACGAACACCCCGTTTCCGGAGTTCAAATCGACAGGAGATGATAAGCATGACATAGAAGTATTTATCAAGGATTTGACGGCATACTGTATTTCGAGGACTGGACTGGACTGGACTGGACTAGTAAAACGCGGACCAGTAAAACGAGGACTAGTAAAACGTGGACTAGTAAATCGAGGACTAGTAAATCGTGGACTAGCAAAACGCGGACTAGTAAAACGCAGACTAGTAAAACGAAGACTAGTAAATCGCGGACTAGTAACAAAATCTTCAAGTGAACTCGCTTCTCCATCATTATAGCGTACGGGTCTTGACAGAATCTTAAGAATTCAGCGACATTTCTCTGACCCTTTACCGTGTTTAGGATCCCGGCTTCCTTCTCAAATCGACGTTTTGCTTCGACTGACTCGCCTTTCATTTTCTTTACAATGACATTTCGCTCTTCTTTTTCATACCTTACTAGATAAACAGAACCAAACGATCCACATCCGAGCTCTGCTTCTATTCGCACTTCTCTCCAACTGAATTCAGGAAATTTTGGAGGAGGTCTTGGCTTTTTAGCGAGAGATGGAAGCTTGAAACAAGCTGCCACCTTCTCGCGAAATTACAAATGCAAATTTATTCTGAATTCTGGCGGGAATGTTTGGTCAAAGTTTAACAGACCTGTTTCCGTTTCCTGTTGTAAGGTGATTGACCGTCCCGTAAGTTTAGTTAAATACAGTTGTCGTCTATTTATCTTTATATACCCCAGTACATCAATTTTTGAAGCTGGAAAGGAAAGGGGTTGAAATTGTTGCTGGAAAGGAAATTGTTCGTTTATCGGAATGTAAAAAGAGTACTTAAAGGAACAAACTCCTCGATGGACATGTTGCGTGACGGAACACAAGGATGAAAAACAGAAATATTATAAGAATTATATGTTAATTTTTACATGAATCTTTAATTTTATTTGAAAATATGTACACAAATTACAATTTTTGTTTAGCTGCCCACGTGAAAATTCGGAATTTGAAGATTCGATTCAACAAAATTAATTTTTATTGATTTTAAACTCAGCAGCATTTGTTTGTAGTGTTTTTAAAGGGCGACATGACATGTCGGATCTTTATTACTGGCTCTTAGTATTATTGTTCTGTTAAGAATTATAACTTGATTATCAGGTAACTTGAGAAGTTCTTTGAACGAGAGATTGTCGTAAGCAACCGCTCCGTAAGCGACTGCGACCACTCAGTCAACACTTTAATAAAAGCACTCATTTCTTGATCAAATTAATACATAGCATAAGCACTGACTTGTATATACGAGATCCTCTTCTGAAATAGGCAATAAAAATTATTTAATATTTTTGCTACAGTACTATGAGTGACCATCAACATACGCAGACCACCCTCTATTGTTTTACCCCGTGGTCGCTTTAATTGCGACCGCTTTTCTGAATTCCCGAGGTGGTCGCTCACGGGAGCTTCGACCGTATTTTGTTGCATTTTACTAGTCTGCGTTTTACTAGTCCGCGTTTTACTAGTCCGTGATTTACTAGTCCAGTCCAGTCCAGTCCAGTCCAGTCTTCGATCTACAGTATGCCGGATTTGACAGATTATTGTATTATGCAAAATTGGTTCGATCCGTCGAAAGATACAGATGCAGCGAAATAGACCAAGCTAGATAAAGCGATGGCATGTCTCCGGGCAGCATTATCCCCTGCGGCTAGAGCAGTGTACAAATACAGCTTGGGTCTTGCTGAAGATGATCAGAAGAAGCCTCACATGGTTCTCAGGGCTCTGAGAGAATATTACGGTGCGAGCATCGGAAACTCTGGGGAACGACAACAGTTTCTTCGCTTGTTACAAAACGAAAACGAATCAATCGCTTCCTGGGAGACGCGAGTACGCAATCAAGCAGCACAGTGTGAATATGAAAATTTCGCTGACGAGCTGACGAGAGACCAGTTCATCGCCGGTTTAACATCTGAAGCCCTTTGTGTGAAATTAATTGGGAAAGGACACAGACATGGAGATACCGCACAAACAAAGGTCACATTACGAGAAGTTGTTGAAGTTGCTTAAGCTTTTGAAGCGACTACATTCGCGAATAAGTTAATGAAAACTGCCAGGGGCACGCAGGAAGAGCAGGCCAATTTTACGAGAAAATCTACATCTGCAAGCCAAGGCCCGGGTCAACACCGCCATTGTGTTACTGGTGCCGCGGCAGTCATCAACAGCCCCGCCAACAGCATTGCCCAGCATTTGGCAAGAGATGCAACAGGTGCGGCATTACTGGTCATTTCGCCCGAGCTTGTAGAGGAGGAACAAGACGACAAGGACCGCATCAGCAATCAAATTTTACCGAAGATGATACAGGAGAAGAAGCGTTCGCTACGGACTGTGAAACAGCACCACAGCATGGAAGAAAATTCTTTGCCCATCTCCACCTCATTCAAGAAGGGAAAACTAAAGTTGTAAAAGCAAAGACTGACTCGGCGTCCACGTGTAACACTATGCCCAGCAGTTTGTTAAGCGAGTTATTTCCCGACGCAAAGATTTCGAAGACCAGAAGTAAAATTAACACTTACGGAAGCGAAAACATGCGCCCCAAAGGCCAGGTAATCGTCTGCTGTGATAGAAAAGGAAAGATACACATGATAGATTTCCTTGTGGTCGACCTGCCTTATAATAAGCCACCACTTCTCTGCGGGAAGGACGCACAAGCATTGGATTATTTGAAGATCTATGCCGACGAAACACACGCAGTTGAGGAAAAAAACTTCCACAAACGCTTCCACCACTAGGAAAGTTGACAAAGGAGGACGTGTTAGAACACTACTCGACCGTATTCAAGCCAGGTCGCGGAAAACCTCTTGGAACCCCCATGCACATCTCTCTTGATCCCAGTATTTCTCCTGTACACGCTCCAACGCGCCGAGTTCCTGTTGCAAAGTTGGAAAGAGTAAATGAAGAGCTAAAGAGATTGTGCGATGAAGGCATCATAAGGCCGGTGACACAACCTACAGATTGGCTCTCCAACATTCTGGTGAAAGAAAAACCGAATGGCAAACCCCGTATATGCATTGACCCGAGCCAAACCATTAACAAGGCAATCAAAAGACCGAAGTACACAATACCAACGATCTAAGAGAAGCTTCCACTACTGACCAAGGCTAAAGTGTTCACTATTGTGGATGTGTCTGAGGCTTTCCATACCATAGTTTTAGATGACGAGTCGTCGCTACTCACAACGTTCCAGGGACCAAACGGGCGATATTGTTACAACTGCATGCCATTCGGGATAGCTTCGGGACCGGAGGAGTATCAGCGGCGGCAACATGAATTCTTAAACGGCCTTCGTGGGGTAATCAACATTGCTGATGACATCTGCGTATTTGGATGTGGAGATACAAAGGAGGAAGCAGATATCGATCACGATAGAAATCTGACAAACTTGCTAGAGAAGTGCAGCCACTATGACCTACGACTCTCTGCGAAGAAACTTCAATTCAAATCTCCCTCCGTTACCTTCATGGGACATAAACTAACCGACAATGGAGTAGAACCTGTTCCCGCCAAAGTGGCTGCAATCACAGAGATGCCAAAGCCAGCTGACAAAGCAGGAGTGCAGCGTTTTCTCGGTATGTGCCAGTATCTAAGCAAGTTCTGTCACAACTTATCCGAAACAGTCCTTCCACTCAGAGACTTGACGAAGGAGGACTCTGTATTTTTATGGTCAAACAATCATGAAAATGCGTTCAACTCAGCAAAGGATCTCATTGCTTCAACAGCCGCCCTACGATACTACGACGCAACCCTTCCAGTAACACTTCAAGTGGACGCATCTGAAGACGCCATCGGTGGTGTATTACTACAAAATGACCAGCCTGTCTGTTTTACTTCGCATACACTCAACAGCACAGAAAAGAACTACGCCCATATCGAGAAGGAGTGCCTTGCTATTGTGTCTTGCATGGATAAGTGGCATCAGTACCCGTACGGCAAGCATGACATAACGGTCCACACGGATCACCAGCCTTTAGAGAGAATATTTAAGAAGCCACTCAGCAAAGCCCCTTGCAGGTTGCAATGAATGATGCTAAATTTGCAGAAATATCAGTTCACAGTCCGGTACAAGAAGGGGAAAGAGCTTTACGTAGCGGACACCCTCTCTCGCACGCGTCCGTGCGGTCGTCACGCGCGACTGTCGCCGATCCTGACCACACCTCCTTTGCTGACAAGCAGGAATGTGAAGTCTTTCGATTGGAATTGGAGGAAATGGATCTCACACCAAATCGGGTTACAGCCGACACACTAAAAAGGATAAGACAAGAAACCGCCAAAGATCCTGTCCTAGCAGCTCTACAAACAGTGGTAACGAATAGTTGGCCCTCAGAAAGGAAAGAAGCACCAGAGGAACTCAGAATTTACTGGAACTTCAGAGACGAGTTGTCAGCTTATGATGATGTTCTCTACAAGTCTCACCAAGTCATTGTCCCATCTTCTCTACGACCTGAGATGCTACGGAAAATACATAAAGCGCACCAAGGGGCAGACAATAGCATGAGACGAGCACGCAAGTCTCTTTTTTGGCCAGGAATGCAGGCAGCTCTCAGAGAGACGGGTTTATCGTGGGGGATTTGTTCCCAGTTCCTCAACGAGCGATCTCAAGAACCAATGAAATCTCATGAAATTTTTAACCGACCATGGTCGAAAGTAAGGGCAGATATTTTTCAGTTGGCCGGAAGTAACTATCTTGTTATGGTCGACCACTACAGCGATTTCTTTGAACTAGACTCCCTCAGAAACACAACAGCAAGCACGGTTATTCGAGCCATGAAGAGGAACTTCGTTCGACACGGAATTCCAGACGAATGCATAACTGACAACGGCCCACAGTTTGACAGCCATGAGTACTCAAGTTTTGCTGGAGAATACGGATTTACTATGATTAAGTCGTCACCTTACTACAGCCGGGCAAACGGAAAAGCTGAATCCGCGGTCAAGATTGCAACGAATATTCTAAAGGAGTCTCGCCACGAGGATCCCTATCTGGCACTCCTAGCATATCGTAACACACCCCAACAGGGATACAGTTACTCACCCGCACAACGGCTAATGTCCAGAAGATTTAACGACATCATACCTACTGCTCCGAGCCGACTTGTTCCGCAGGCAGTGTCGGCAAGTTTGGTACAGCAAAACATTGCAGATAGGAGACGAAAAGCAAAGGCGCAGTACGATAAGAGAGCGTCGGCGCCTCTTAGAGAGTTCTTGAAGGGAGAAAAGGTATACGTGAAGCCTAGGCCCACGAACAGGCAAAAACCATGGATTTTTGGGGAGGTAATTGGAAAACCAGCACCAAGGGCCTGCCTAGTGAGCACACCAATGGGACCAGTCCGGCGAAACCACGCACAAATAAGGGAGGCGAAGGTGGAACCACCTGACACTTGTGACCGCTCTGAAACTGCATCTATACCCTCGGAAAGTGGACCAACAGAACAAATCGATCAGACAACGCCCACGACACTAGTGGAATCAGAACGTGCGCCACTGACAGAACCTGCCCCGCCCCGACGCTCAACAAGAGAACGCAGACTTCCTGCAAGGTTTCAAGACTATGTTATGTAAAGAACAGTACAGCATAGACTGCTTGAAGCACATCAGAGACTGCCTTAAAGAATTAATGACCATTAACGTGAAGGACAATCAGTTAACTAAAAAATACATGATGTGCAACGCTGTAATGGACTTTGTTTGTTTTCGTTTGTTTTCTCTTAGCTTTGAAAAGGGGAAAGGTGTTGTAGCATTTCTTACTGAATCAAATCGCTGATGTTGCCTTGTTTCATGGGTGTCTTCACCTGCGGAGGTTGGTAACGAGAGTGACCTGGTCACTGTTTTTACCTGGCAGACGACTTTAAACATTTGTATTATTGCACTCGAGTAACGGCAAACAACTTATCAGCTTCAAAAGGGCTACGTCAGACAATGTGTCACTCCGTACTGTAATTACAAACAATATTTTCTAATCAATGGGGTTGACAAGATGTCTTTATACAACGAAGGGATTACAGCAATCCAACCAATCCAATCGTTATAAACATTAATAAAGAGATCATTCACTGTTTCTTTTCGTTTCTTCAGTTCATTCGCAATTCCAGGGTAGGAAGAAACAAAGTTCCATCCACATATTATAGAACCTTATTTAAACTTCTTACGGCCCTTTGAAACAGCAAACAAAACTTCAAAAATTCATGTCACAAATGTAAATTGACGTGAGTGTGATTTTGCAATCAAGAATTGCAATTCCCACAGGAAAAAACCAGAATCACTCTACTTGTTAGAATTATGGAAAACAGCATGATCTAGTGCTCTGAATAATCAACTTAACATCAGCTTACAATTTATCAGTGACTGGGGGCTGGGGGCACCCCCACTCCTTCACTAAACTCTATATTTTCTTTTTATTATTTCTATTCACTGCACATCTTTTCTATTTAACAATTAGATTATGAGCTCGAGATTTCTATCGCGAGATTTCTATCCTTCTTTGTACAGGTGACCGTCTTCTTGTCTTAATACGATGCCGCAATATTAAACCTACCAAATTTTTTCATCTGTTTAAGTGCAAGACGGCAATTTCACAATGAAAAAGTACGACTAAGAATTTATCACAAAAAAACGTTTTGTAGCCAAATGGTTAGTTCACCAACCGCTGTGTGTGGACAACTGTGTGCGGTGTTCGCGTCTTTTATCTATTTAACAATTAGATTATGAGCTCGAGATTTCTATCGTGTGATAGTTGCGTGATTCTATGCGTGATTCACAATAATTCTATGCGTAATTCTATAGTGATTTCTATGCGTGATAGTTGATTCGGCTTCATCAACTATCACGCGATAGAAATCGAGAGCGAATAATCTAATTGTTTTAGTATAAATCTACTAGACGTCCAAAACTTAAAAGCAGACACTACATGTTTTTATGAAAAATGATATAAATAGGTCACACCGCGCGCTGAAAACACTCTACTCACTATCTACAACAGAATAGATAGTGAGTAGCGTAGCCAATCAGAGAACAGCATTAGTGATAGAACGCTAGTAGATTTATACTAATCTTCAGTATCTTGAGGTTTGCTCTCCTCTCTTGAGTGCTTTAATTTCTCTGTCAGGATCCCAGACTTTTTCTTCAAGTCGCCTTTTCTCCACAAGATTATTTCCTACAAAAGACAGGCACAAGAAGATGAGGGGCATTTAGATAAAGAGGAGTTTTGCCACGATTGTCACAGACTTCAATCTTTTAAGCCTCAATAGCAATCATCACCAACAACATCCCCTCTATATGTTTTTTTACTTGTTCTAATAGTAAAAGCTGGGAGATGTTTAGACCTTTAAGCCCCAATATCAGCATACATGTTCTCGTCACTGTTCTCCGTGTATTTCGGATTGTACTACTTGGGATACTTCTCTTAAACATCAAGACATTTTGTCTTGGTGGTCATTTCCTTTATTCTCACGACCTGTATATTTGACCAAGTAATCATATTGTAAGAAGAAATTAGATGCTTGTCACTATTGGGGCTTAAAGGGTTAAATATCAAGATTTGTAATCACTACCTTTCATAACCTCTATGCTTGACCAAGTATCAATGTTGCAGGAAGAAGAGATCAAAACCAAAAAACGCCAGAAGGTTGTTATGATACCAAATAATGTTCAGAACAGCATTAACTGTACCCAGCACCCATTTTCTTCTATCCCATATTCAATCAGATTCTCACAATGTACAATTAGCATATGCCCTGAAATACATGTAAATAACTGGCAGCAACTGAAATGCCAAGTATTACAAGGCACAGGCACATTTCTAACACTCAAAGAAAATTTAAAAGCAGGATGTTTTAAAGTTGTACTTGTCCTGGGATTTTTACTTTTGTTCACAGTCAGTTGACTTGCTTGATGCGCATGGGCAAAGTAAGCACAAAGGCATGAGCTCTGCTCATCAACATCATATGAAGGCAAGCCTTTAGAAGTACATATCAGATATGTCCAGAGATGCATGCAATGACGAAAATGGCACATTTGACAAAATTTCATCATCAGTTTGGATAAAAAGTGTACCTAAAGGAATTTGGCGAATTTCACGAGTTTTCACCAAAGGCGGTACCAGGGAGGTTCGTCAGCCAAATTGGCCAATATCGTCACCTCTGTTGATTCGACATTGCATGCATTTCTGGACATAGGAAGGCATACCTACTGTAGGTTCATCTGGTAGCCTATATAGCTAGAAAGCAGGCAGCAGTTTTTCAGCTTTCTAGTTCTTTGTCTGATGACTGACAAATCTATGGCTGACACTATGCATGTGAAAAGTATCTGTTGAGGTTTCCTATTACATGGCTTCTTGTATCAAACACTCCAAAAGTAGAAAAGGTTTACAGCTTATACCTCTGACTGGTGCACCGTCCATGATTTCATACTTGGCAATTGTTTCACCACATTCCGTCCGTGGCCACTGAACCAAGAACCATTTCGTTTTGTGTTCGTTTAACGCAGACCCGCGGCTACAACGCTGAAATCATACTTCAATCCGCTTTGAACGATGGATACAATTTTTTCACGAAACACCAATCTAGCGATCTTATACCACACCTTAGAGCCAATAATTGGAAGACTTCTTAAAAAAATTATTCTCTTACGTTCGATTCGGAGCAGTTTCATTGATTCATTCAGCTTTGCAAAGAAATGCTGCAACACCTCTCAGGGTTTTGGCGCCTTTTTCTTTCAGTCATGTGATCGCTTTGTTTCTTCTTTTTTCTCCTTCTCGTTTTTTTTTTTCTCGTTTTTTTCTTAATTTTTATCGTAACCAGTGACTGAGTTCTGAATCAACTGCCCACTGATTCGTCATTTCAACGTAATTTCAACGGAAGCGAAATGGAACTGCGGCATCCTGCCGAAAAAAAACAAACTATTTCGGCATTTCCACTGGCTATGTTATAAAACAATTGGTTCATGCTTTCAGCTGTTGGTACACCGAGTCATGAATGCACTTGGGAAGTTTGTAGAGCTCTCAAGAAGCTAGAGTTGCCGAACTCTTACGCTTCTCTGGTGCTCTCCAAACTTCCCGCGTGCATCCATAACTAGATGTACGCACCCAAAAGCATGAACCAATTGTTAATCACGACAGGTATTACACTTCACGACGTTATTACAATTCAAGACAGTACATGCTGTCATCGTTCACAAGATTCTGTTGGGAGTTTTAAACTGCGAGCAAATAGTTAAAATTAAAAATTAAATAATGTTTGGCAACAAGATTTACTACTATATCAAGCCTAATTTACTAAACATGGTCCACGTGGGTTTCTTTGCAGTGAAGGAGACAAAGGAAAGCGAAAATCAGGTAAATGAATAAATAAACCGAGAACCTAACAGAGCGCAAAAATTGGGCCAAACTCACAAAAACATAAAAATAAACTAAAAGCATAAATTGTAATAATTAACAGGCCGTCGCCCCTGATAACTATAAAGGCGATTGAAAGGAGGCAAAAGATTAAAGGAAATAAGGAACAATCTTCATGAACAAAAATTCGCGGCAAATTCATTTTGTTGTTGTTGCTGTTGTTGCATTTGTGCAAATAACAATCAATTCTGTTGATGGCGTACAATACAATACAATACAATACAACAACCGTTGTTGTCCATCCGTGTTTTCCAAATGATTGACAGGTTAAAACAAAGACAAATAGCGATTTAACCCCATAGTGTGATCGACGACATTAAATCGCGATTCTCCGCGCTAAATCGTGATTACTCGTCAAAAGGGTCTTTAAAAGAAGTTTGAAGGTGTCATAACGGGGGAGGGGAGGATCGGATATGGACCTCGCTCATGGGGGACTTTGGCCCTCTGGGGAGGATTCGGTCTTCACTCATGGGGGATGGCCCTTAGGGGAGGGGAGACCTCGCTTTGAGGGGATTATTAGCTCCCAGGGGTGGAGCGGATATGGACCTCGCTCATGGGGGATTTTAGCACTGTGGGGAGGATTCGGTCCTCGCTCATGGGGGATGGCCTTCAGCGGAGGACTAGTTTGGGAACTTGCTCCTGTGGCATCTTGGCCCTCTGGGGGAGCAGGCCTGCACCGATCCAAAGCGGCTCTGTGATTGGCTAGTTAGCGAGAACAATAGAATATTTTTTCACGAAATGATGTGGTACATATGTCGTTGATTATTTCACGCCAACAAGCCAGTCATCAGTCCGGATTATCCCAATATTTTAGGACATTGATGACGTCACGAGTCTATTGTTCGCCATTAAAATGGCGGCCATTTTTCGAATATCCCGGGCAACAGTGAAATCCTTTGTCTGTAGTCACGCATGAGCGTCCAACCGGGACTTTTGGTTACGAAACATTGCGAGGAGTCTTCAGTGGCCATTTCCGATGCGAATTGAGAAGGTCTGAGGCAGTGTTTTTGCGAATTTTCGCGGAAGAAACGTTACGATGTAGGGCCATTTTGTGTCGCGATTTCAAGGTAGGTGAATAATTTTCGTTTTTTACTCGATTCACGTATTTTTTGTGAAGCTCGCAGTATTTTTTGCCGTTTCTTATGTCGATAAAATTTCACCATGCCAAGTGCCAGCATGGTAGACAAGCTAGATTTTCGGTAGACTTTTTCAGAAGTCAAGGCACTGTTTTTATCCAAAACCGCTGTTCCATGACACTCGAGAGTAACTTGGTTGAACTGTGTTGTTTTGGCGAGAATGGGCTTTTTATGTAATATGTTGTTTTCTTTAGCACTGAAGTATAATTATTCTGCCATTTATTATGCTGAAAACTGTGCACACATAAATTACTTATGAAAGCAGTTGTGGTCAACACTGATTAAATCTGCCATTTGTTTCAGATCCTGCATTCAGCCAAGAGGCAATTTCAAGGATGAAAATACTGTACTATTAGTTTCCTCAGAATATTTATCTTTTAATAACCAAAATTACAATCAAGAGAAGGTGATTGTCCTATTAGTGTACTCTGAATTCTTTATCTCAGAACTGTAACAACAAATGTAGAAAAAATATGCTACAAGTAGTCCCTAATTTCTTTTGGGGATAGTCAAATGGGTAACCATGCGAATGAGCAAGAAAAATAGATCCCACGCATGATTGTTGCGCTTACTCGCGTGTTTCACTCATCCAACTATCCATGAGAGATATAAGGGGCTTATTGTGATAACAAACAAAACCAGACATTAATCACTTGTATTCACAATTCAAAACTTCTGGGTGCCTTATTTCTGGCTTGGGAACCTAACATTTCACTGCCTCTGAGCTTTTGTATACTTGGCATTTTTCTTAGGAACCAGCCCTGAAAATGTAAGTTTTCAGGCCAATTTACAGTAGGCTTGCTATCTTTTTGTGTCATTTCTGCTTTTAATGTTTCTTTTCGGACTCTAGAGAATCCCCCCTCAAGACCTGCTCGTGTTTGTTTGAATCTGTCATACGGATGACGTGGTAAAATCTGTGAACTGCTGGAATAACAAAACTTGACTCTTTTTGGTGCTTGTATTTAAATGGCTATTACAATTGAAGTGCTATGCATCAGTTAATTTCAGCAGTGCCCATTCCCCCCCCCGGGCACTAGTCAGGCATTTTATTACATTCGAATCCCGGGGGTCGAGTATTAGCCAAACCCAGAGGGCACCTGACATTCTTGTGTTTTCAACCTAACTTGCTGATGATTAGATAGGTATAGTTTTCCTGCTTTTTTAATGTACCCTGCTGCATTTGAACATTTTTTTTTTGTATACACCATGCCTTTGAGTTGGTTTGGGAGGACATGGACCCTGTTGAAATTGACTGATGCATATTGTTACCAAGAACAAGAAATTGAATTCTTTTTTTTATTTTATACAGACAAACTTGCTAAAAAATAAAACTAATTTGGGTCAAGTAAAATAATTATTTGTTCGAGTGTTTTATTGGGGTGGATTATTAGATGCAGTCTTAAACCTCATTTGGCCCCCTATACATGTCTCCGTCCAGTACCACTGGTATAAGCTTGTCTGCTAACAATTTTCTTACTGGCTCTGGCATATTCCTGTCGCCAGACACTGTTGAACTCATGTTGAGTCGTTTGCGAGATCTTGGTTTACCAACTATTGCAGAAACTCACTGGAGAGAAAATACTGTACATGGTGGATAAAAGGTTGTAAATACTGTACAGGGTGGAAAAAATAAAGAAAGTGGATTTTCAAGACTGCATTTGTTTTGCATACTTTAATTAAATTTCAAAGAAAACCTTGACAAAACCTCTTAACCTCTTGGTACATTTTTCTTATTCATTCTTATACATTTTTTAAAATATAAACACAAATAACCCACTCTCCAGTTGATTGAATTTGATGTCAAATTAATCTGAAACTACTGTACATGCACACCAAAAGATCTATTAAAATCAACCAAGAATAAAACTGATGAAGGAATCTTCCCCCTGTCAACCCTGACCCTTTCTGCATCATTCACTGCATAAAGTATAAATCTATAGTAGTACTTGGACAAGAAGGAATACAGTTTTCTTTGAGTTAACTTAAAATTTATTTGAAATGATACGAGGTTACAACATGCAAACATGGGTGTCCTGTCGATTTTAACCCACAAATCGCTCGATAGAAGAAGCATTTATTTGAACATCTAAATCGATTCTGTGCTTCAGACAAATAACGATCCAATAGAATAGGGTGACAATAGAGAGCAGATATGCTTACCAATTCTATGGTCTCTTTCCAAAGAAAGATAAAAAGTAGTTCGATAAACCATCGTTGCTCAGAGTTCCAAATTTCGCGATCGTTGCGCTTTCTTCTGTCCGAGGACAAACGTCATTATCCAAGGAGTTTTGTCTGTGATATTGAATGCAAAAACAACGGTTCTCTTCATGGCAGAACTTTAATTCAATTTGAGCACTCTCGTGATGTATATACCTTCCGAAGAAACGTATTACAAAGCTTACAAAGCTCTCGCGGCTCTTGCTTCGTCCGCCATCTTGAATTTTTATGGTTTGTTTTGAAACACGATACTCGAATCGCACCCTGCATTCTCATTGGTTGAAACAAGAGCCACGCCTGTCCTAAAATATTGGGACAATCCGGACTGGTCATAGTGCCGCTTTCGATCGGTGCAGGGAGACCTGTTCCTTAAGAACGAGAAGACCTCAAACCACAACAAAAGGTCGTGTCAGTCGGCTGTATCGAGTGTACCGAGTGTACTGGCTGTACCGAGTGTACCGAGTGTACCGGCTGTACCGAGTGTACCGGCTATACCCAGTGTACCGAGTGTACCGGTTGTACTGAGTGTACAGAACGTACCAAGTGTACCGGCTGTACCGAGTGTACCGAGTGTACCGAGCGTACCGAGTGTACCGAGTGTGCCGGCTGTACCAGTTGTACTGAATGTACCGAATGTACCAAGTGTACCGAGTGTACCGAATGTACCGAGTGTACCAAGTGTACCGAGTGTACCGGCTGTACCGAGTGTACCGAGCGTACCAGTTGTACCGAGTGTACCGAGTGTACCGAGTGTACCGAGTGTACCGAGTGTACTGGTTGTACAGAGTGTACCGAGTGTACCGAGTGTACCGAGTGTACCGGTTGTCCCGAGTGTACCGAGTGTACCGAATGTACCGAATGTACCGAGTGTACCGAGTGTACCGAGTGTACCGGCTGTACCGAATGTACCGAATGTACCGAGTGTACCGAGTGTACCGAGTGTACCGGCTGTACCGAATGTACCGAATGTATCGAGCTGTACCGGCTGTACCGAGTGTGCCGAGTGTACCGGTTGTACCGAGTGTACCGAGTGTACCGAGTGTACCGGCTGTACTGAGTGTACCGGTTGCACCGAGTGTACCGAGTGTACCGGCTGTACCGAGTGTACCGGCTGTACGGAGTGTACCGATGCGTGGCTTCATCAGACCATCTCCCTATTTCTAGAAGCAATAAAACTGGAATTTCATTTTGTTTAACACGAATAAAACACGACAAAAAACTGTTCTGTTCCTTATTTCATCATCTGTAGTCCTTCAAGCTTGCATGAGGGTTCCCGGTGTTTTACCCAACAAATCTAACCACGAGAAACAGTGAACGTAGAACAAAGAAAGGATAAATGTATTACATCTAGCTGTTTGGTCAGCTAATAAAAGCAATCAGTACTCCAATCACGTGGCTAAAAACCACAAATTCTGTAGAACACCTAGAAGTATAGGTGGTCCAGTAGCATGTGAAAATTACACTTTAGTACCGAACTACTTTTTCAGTTCTCATTTGATAATTGATAGCTGTTTGCAGAATGACACTACAGAGCGCTGTTGGCCCGTTGTATTTTTCCGACCATTCGTTTGGTCTAAGTTTGCTGTTATTAAGCTTTAGTTTCTTCTTTTTCAAAGGAAATTAGACCTATTAAGTCTTAGAGAACGTTTAGAGGTTTGCCTTAAAAGATGATGAATTTTGCATGACTCTGCTGAACTGGTAGACTATTCCCAATATACTAGCCTAGTGAGTAAATGAATTGTTAAGTGCTTTAGACTCAGAACGTGTGTGTTCAAATTTCAAATTGTCTTTTAAAATTATGGCTTGTTATGTGTTCTGTAAAAATACTCCTAATGCTATCTGGGTTTAAGTTTTGGTGAGCTTGCAGTGGCGGATCCGGGATTTTTGAAGGAGGAGGGGGGCTGACCTGATATCACGATATCGGAACAATCCGAGACAAAATCTCCTCATCAGTGATAGTTTTGTTCCCTTTTATAATTTCAAAGAGGTTGGTGGCAACCCAATCCACCCATCCCCCTGGATCCGCCAATTGTTTGGTAACCAATGCAAGCAAGTCTCCTTTTGTAAATCGAAGATAAAGAGTTCCATTTAGCCTTGTTCAGTGTTTCATGCTTTGGGACAGATGGACTTATGTTATGGATCAATCTAGCAACTTGGATATAAAATGGGGTTGGAAGGCCTACGCTACTCCTATTTCACGTCGCCGCGCCTTATCTCGGTCTTTTGACCAATTTTGCTTCTTGTGTTTTTGTAGTGGGTTTAGTTTGGAGGATTTTTATATGGTGACTGAATTGAGCCGTTACAACTTAGGCGTCGCATTTTTAAGACTTTGATCTCGATGTCATATCTCATCAATTTTCTGATAACTAGTGGATTCTTGGGGCTCGCGCGCACTGTTTGTTATTCTCAGTTAAATTTGACCCCTGATCGTTTGTTAAGCGACTCAATGTGGTTTCTGTGCAGCTTTCGGCATATTAGGTACGTTGAATCT
The DNA here is from genome assembly GCA_964017195.1 of Siderastrea radians. Classification (NCBI taxonomy): domain Eukaryota; kingdom Metazoa; phylum Cnidaria; class Anthozoa; order Scleractinia; family Rhizangiidae; genus Siderastrea; species Siderastrea radians. Next base: position 57,696,459 of record OZ024890.1, on the reverse strand, counting down.
GACTAGTATAGGATCTTGATAGAAAGCTTTTGCCAACATTTTCATGGCAAACATCGAAACAAAAATACGTGAGCCTTAAACCTACAGTATGGAAACGTTTCATTGATGACGTTTTCTCTCTATGGGACATCGACAAACAAGAAATAGATTTATTTCTTGAACAAGCAAACAGCTTTCATCCAACAATAATATTTACAGCTGAAATTTCAGACAAGGAAATCACATTCCTTGACACAGTTGTTTATAAAGGAGAACGATTCCAAAAAGACGCTATCCTTGACACAAAAACTCACTATAAAACGACTGAAACATTTCAGTACACACACTACACTTCCTGTCACCCACCAGGTGTCAAAAGAGGTTTTATCAAAGGCGAAGCTATTAGACTTCTACGAACAAATTCCTCGGAAAAAAATTTCCAGGAATCTCTCTCTAATTTCAAAACACGCCTCCTCGCGTGTGGATACCCTATAGAAACATAATGGAGAGAATATTGTCTGAAGTCTCCTTCGCCGGAAGACCGTCGGCTTTGAAACAAAAGAAAAAGACTCACGAGCAAATATTACCATTTGTCGCGACAGATCACCCATCAAACATCACAACGATCACACATCTTCGTCCAGCATCGTGTTGAAAGAACATGTTTACTGTTTAGCCGCCCCTCTCAGCTTTGTATTTAAATGATTTTCTATGTTTGAGCTAAATCAATCATTTTCACCCAATACTTTGCCTTACAATGAAATATTTGATCGTTTAGCAGGGTCCAAAGAGAGTATTTTCAGAAATTCATAAGTAGCAGCAAAAAAAAAGAGGGGCTTCGCTTTTAGGCTTGGCTAAATTTATATATTAGAATCTTTTGCTGGGCTTCTTTGTAACAAACAAGTGTAAACGCTCTATAAAGGTGGATGGACTGAAAACCTCCTGTCATCGCTAAGGACGAACCCTGTCATCTTTTGTCGAACCCTGTTTCGTTATGGGCGAGAGCAGTACTAACAGGGTGTCATAGCATAGCTATAGAACTTATTATTTTATGCACATCAAACTAACAACAACAACTACCACAATATTTATTGATATTTTTAAAAACTTACATACATGATAGCTTCCACCTGCAAATATAAAAGACCTAACCAAGGCGGAGGAAAAACATTAATTATCTAAATTTAAGTGATACATTTTTAAGAGGTGCTCAGCTAACTTATATCAGTGTAATGAAGATATTATTGATTCCAAGATAGAGGTGTTAAACTGAGAACTATATTGGAATGAAATAAATAACAATTTAACAGTTGAAACTGTTAACTAGTTTAATGATTTTTTTTTTGGGGGGGGGGGATGAAAACTGCATTTGAATAACCTTTCTCAGAAACGTTTGCAATGAAGTTGTGAAACATGAAGTAACTTAACACTGGTTATTTTATAGATTTTTTTATTTACAACAATTAACTTTCGTAATCAAAGATCTCAATTAACCTACAGCTGTAAGCAAAGACTTGTTATACCACTAATGATATGAAAATTTTTCAAAACTGTATAATTACAGCAGCTGTACACCACCACTATTGGTGAAAAAAAAGCCTGCCGGCTTATAGTCAAGGATACCAAACGAGTTGTTTAATTAAATCATAAATGCTCATGGGAGCAACACAAATATTCAGTTTTTTAAAGATTTTTTTACAAATTGTTAAGAGAAGCTAGAGTTTTCTATAAAGTCATGTCACAACCTCGAATACGATGCTAGGCATGATTTTCGGAAATTTTTAACCGTCAACTATATTATCTGACTTTATGAAAATACCCTGAACAGATACAGAGAAAGATAAAAACGACTCAAGTCTGTAACTTCCTTGTTGGGTACCCTTGTAAGACTATTGGATCAACATCACTTTATTTTTTTAAGGATCGTTTCAGGAAAAAATTTGTATTTAAAGTGAGCTTTCGGCTGCCACTCTGCAAATCTTTCTCATAGGTAAATGGTTTACAGATAGGTGGTTGGAAAGCTAATCTTAAATAAACTTTTAAGCCTAAGGTCGTCTTTTTGTAGCATACTTTATCTTGGCTGAGTGCTTCTTATTTTGCTCCTCTTATTATTGCTATTGGTATCATTATCAGCGTCCCCATCATCATTATCATCGTCATTATTACTTTCTTATTGAAAAGTGAACACGTTTCTTTCATTTAGTAAAGTACTTGTCATTTTCTTTCTTAATGCCAATGACGTTCATTTGTATTCTTTGTTTTAAACTTGCCCTTTTCGCCACTGATTCTTTCTTATTTTGTCATTATATTTTGTTGTTTTCTTTTATATCTAAGGCCTAGTTCAAACGTCGAACTTCACATGTGCCGAACCTAATGCTATTTGGAGCGACCTAAATAATTAAGTTCGACAGCTGATTCAGACGTCGAACTTAACTAGTCGAACATAATTCTGCAAAACAGCGGTAAACAATTATCAATTGCGCTATATCGGATCTCAAAAAGCAAATGAAAACAATTAACAGGAAAAAAAGACAATCTTTTATTGTAACAATAGTAGTATTTAGATATTAGTTTGCGCCATTCGTCAAATTGGATCAGAATACAGTTTCTATCGTTTTTTGTTATATTCTGTTATTTTCAGATTAGCTATGCATAAAAAATAACAAGCGAATCCAATTTTCGATGTTCATGCAATCCGTTATAAAGTAATGATTCTTGTCTACAGAGCGTTTACAGTTTGCGCGGCCCAGTTCTCTTTTTAATCAGATGAAAGAACGTTCAATGCATGACTGGTGACGGTTTAATGGTGACTTGTCATGCTTATCGGTTTTAAGCCAACCACTAACGTTGTTATATTCAGAAATACATTAATGTAATTTATGATCATTTATACATTAGGTTCCGCAAATATTAAAGTTCGACGTATGAATCGAAGTCGATCTTTTGCCATCCTATTCGACAAGCTGAGTCGAAAGAACGGCAGATTCGACCCAAATACAAATCTGTCGATCTTAAAACTACACATGTTCTTAATACCGATATTAGGTTCGGCACATGTAAGGTTCGACGTTTGAACCCGGCCTAAAAGCTTTTAATCGCACGAAAGAATCATTTTGATTTTAAAAAACCAGGGACAAAGTAATAAACCTTTACATTCACACGTCACGAAGAGAGAAAACCTGAACTTGTCCCTGCTGTTGGGGACTACGACGAAAAAGTGAAACCAGTGCTCTTTTGAACTCTGGCATTCTGAATGTATATAAAATTGGGTTAACAAGAGAGTTTACATAAAGTAAAATAAGAAGATACTAAAGTATACGAAAGTATAGTAACGAGAAGGAGTTACTGAAAACTTTAGTGGCACTGCTAAGAAAGATAAAGATAACATATGGCAGACACGTCAGTAACGATACCAAAGTCACAATGAACAATGTCTTGGTCAGTTTTCTCTCTCTACTGGCTGCACCATGGTGTTGAGGATGAGCCTCACAACGGATTTTCACAGCAATGGACGCGTAAGACAAACAGATAACTAATAGGCAAATAATAATGGATGCTGGGCATGTGTATGAGATTTTTGAGATATCCGTATATTCTGCTGTATTAAACCACCAAACCGTACCAGCAGTTGTTATTAGTTCACGGCTGTGACCCAAACGACTGTAATAATTACTCCACAGATCCATTTTCTGATGACGCGATGCTTGAACGGAAAAAACGTTGGTTAGACACATTACGGGAAAGAACAGGTTCATGTCCGAGATAACATAATCCCAGATTCCACCATAAGGTACGTTGTACTGCCAAAAGTTGCAATCATTTCCCACCCAAATGAAATCCGTGACCGCCGAAAATCCTCCAGCAAACATATCTGCAACTGCCAGGTTGATCACCAAGTACATGCTGCGCTTGCGAAGACTTCGGTTTCTCCATGATGAAGACGATAATTGTAATGATATTAAGTGTTACTATAGCAACAACCTCGGTCATGAACACCGCAAGCCAGGTAATGCACTCGGTTGATGAAAGCTGGTACCGTTCCGTTCCGTTCTGTTCTTTTCTGTTTCAAAGATTGGAATAATTCATCGTCTTTCTGTAGACGGAATACTGAAGTTTCATGACTGATGTCAATAAAAATGGTTATTTGACTAATCACACCAGGAGCCCTAGAATTATACCAAGAGGATGATAGCAAATCTAATGCACGCTCATATGCACGTTCCAACAGAAAAACCTTCCTGTATTAATTTTGAACGTACATTGTTGATTTTCTGACAAACCTAAAGATTTGGCTATTGTATGTGCGCTTCTTTTTTCTTTTCGACTTCCCTTAACTGTGCAGCTTTTTTGGGCAAGCGTTTCGGTAGAGTGGCATCAGAGCCAATTTTTCTCAAACTTCTTTCTTGTCACAGATGATAACTAATTCTTAAGGAAAACATAAGGCAACCAAGCCTCTGCTTGCCGGGTTACCGGACAATTTAGCTAATTCACCCTTTTTAATTGAGACTTATTCATGATGTAAAAATTAGAGGAACAAACAGTTACCAACTATTAGGCATTTATTGACACGAAGTTAATATTCTTTTTATTTCGAAGATAACTCTGGGGCGGATCTATGGATGGTTCGGGTGGTTCGGTTGAACCCCTAAAACTGACATAACAAACGTCTAAAACCGTGCGGTCTCTGAAAAAAATTCACTAGTAACTTTACAATCTTTTTAAAAATAAGCAGTTGTCTTTTGAACAAGAAAAACAGCAAAATAACATTAAATTTTAAAAAGCTCCACTCAGTAAGCAGTCGAGTCTACGGTATAGATAGCGCTTCCATTTCTGTCTATCTATTTGGTAAAAGAACCACCTACTCACGCTCCATGATCGGCAAGGCAAGCATGCATTGAAGCCACCGCTCACCTTTTTGAAAGAGCCGTCTGATTTTTTTTAGTAGTCGACTTTGAATTGTCTATTTGACTCTCTGCTCATTTTACAATAGCATCCATTCATAGTTCTTATTTGGATGTAATTTTTGTTCTTTAGGTTTTTTTTTCTAATTAGTTAGCACAGAACTAAGTCCATTTCAAAGCAATTTAAAAACAACTTAAATTAGCCCTCAGAACGCTGGAAATCGTATTTCCGAGCGGATAAATTTAAAACTTTCCCGGGGGAGTATGCCCCCGGGCCCGCTCCCACCTTTGGCAGTCGCTTACCGAACCCCCCTTACGTGAAACCTGGATCCGCCCCAGTTAAACTGTTGTGCCTGTTTCTGTCAATTTAAGAGTTGGCTTCCACTATTTCTTTCTCTGCGTCCGCTCACCGTAATATATCAGCTTTTTTTTGTTACCTGAACGAGAAATCTTAAATTAAACTCTATGAAAATAATTTATGAACAGGCTCAGTTTAAACAATTAAAACAATTTTTAAAGCACGGAAAAATTGAAGCTTTTAAGTTCATCAAACCCATGTAGTTTAAAACAGGGCTCAAAATAATTCTCAGATGACGCACTTAGAATTGTCCAAAATTGCCTTTTTCAAGGCAGTGTACGCCGACCTTCGGGCGTTGCAAAATACTTAACTTTGCGAACACACCTAGTGTGAATGGGTAGTGCTTTATTAGACTTTTTTTCCATAAGCTGCACAGTAATTTTCAAAGAGCTATTTTAACTCCAAAACTGGAGTTAAATTTTAGGTTAAAAAAAAGGGGTTATTTTAATAACTCCAGTGGGGGAGTCACTTTAACTCTATAAAAGGAGTTATTTAAACTCCATATGGGAGTTACTATAACTCCAAAAGTGGAGTAAAAACTTTAGGTTAAAAATAACTCCTTTTTTGGGGTCATTTTAACTCCCAAATTTAACTCCAATTTCGGAGTTACAATAGCTCCAACGAGGGAGTCACTTTAACTCTACTCCACCAAAGACTAGGGTTATTTTAACTCTGCTCCATCAAAGACTAGAGTTATTTTAACTCCATAATCAGAGTTGTAGTTTTGAAATCAGAGATAAAATTAACTCCGGTACATTCACCCTATTAGTTTCTTAGATAAAAAGCAACATCACACAAATTGACTGTCACTATAAAAGGTACAACATTTTTAATTCAATCCTATTTCATTTTCTTCTATGAACAATAGTTTCTTACAGAATTTGAATTAATAGTAACATTCATGTAAATTTCTAAGACACTATAATCATATAAGTATATAATTATATAAAATGAAAATAAAGCATGTACAAGTATGTATAAATAAAACATGATTTCAATATATATATATATATATTAAATTCTCTTAAAACTTTTCGGTATTTCATATTTCCAAAAAATCTCATAAATTTAGTTGTTCTTCAATATGACTACCTCCATCTGCATGCATCCATGGAGCATAAAAAGAACTTTATTATTAAGGCTGGTTAGTTTCGTGAAATACCCTTTAGAAAGACTGATGTCCTTTAGAACCTCTGATTATTCAATCTACAGAAAATACATGGTTAAATAAAACCTTTTCAAATTGTTTCAAATTTTGACTGAAAAACTGGAAGAACTCTGGTGAAACCCTAATGAACAATCTTCCCAGGTAAGAAAGTCAAAACTTTATGAATTCGAATAATATTTTGAAGAAAGTTCGAATTCAAATGACAATATAGGAAAATTCAACAACACTATCTTTTGTTTAAAATTATACCTGGCTCAAAATTCAATTTTCTTGAATTATTATCTGGAACAGGAACAAAACATTTCTTTTATGTGCTTTAAAACCATTTTAAACTTTTTCCCCCTTAAGGAGCATTGAGGGTTTTAAGTCACTATAAATACTGGTATACACCTAATTGCAATAATGTAGTCATAGAACAGTGAAAAAAAGAGAACAGAATAAACCAAAAATACGAATTCATTAGCCATGGAAATTACATTGTCAGATACATGTATGTATCAATTAAGTTGATAAGACAACAGTATTGCAATTAGATTACGTACAGCTAATATGAAAATAAAGAAAGTACAAGTGATTTACGATTAAAACATGATTTTAAAATATATATTAACAATTCTCTTAGAATGATTTGAATTAACCCGTGAAATAGATACTAAACTATTATGCACTATTACACACTAATTCCATTGTTTTCTTTTGTTCAGCTTTGATTATTAAACACTAATTGTTAGATATTGTTTCACGGGTTAAGTAAAATCACTCTAACTTTTTTCTGTATTTTATATTTCGAAAAAACCTCAAAAATTAATGTGATTGTTCTTCAATATCACTACCTTCAGCTGCATGTGTGCAGGCATGTATGGAGCATAAAGAACTCTATAAGTAAGGCTGCAACAAACAGGATACAATAATTTTTAAAATGTGCCTTCAGAAACACCAATGTGCTATATCACCTCCAATTATTAATCTGCAGAAATGCATGGTTACAGATTTAATTTTTGCCCCTTGTGATATAAACAAATATCAGCTACAGTGGTTACCAATCACATGATCACCCATGAGAATTTTGACAAGTTCAATTAAAATTAAAATTGATTGTACTAAATTTTGACTTAAAAACACTGGTCAGGAGCCAAATGATGAACAATCTTCCCAGGTATGAACGTCAAAATTTTATGAATTCAAATTTGAAGAAAGCTGGGATTGAAATGAGAATAAAGCAAAATTCAGTGCATGTTTGTTCAAACACAACTCCATCTTTTCTTTAAAATTATAACCATAAGTCCGTGAAGTATGATCGTCTGGGGGAATGTACTCCTGAGAAGGACTTTTTATGGTGACATTGACTGACATTGACATCATCAGAGCCAGCTGGCTTGACCCTGATGATGAATTCGCTCAGGTTGTCGAAACATCAGTCAATGTCACCACAAACATTCCTTCTCGAGACTACACTCACCCGGACAATCGTACTTCACCAACTTACGATATGACTCATGGGTCCAAACCTTTTACAAAATTACAACCGGCTTCAGAGCGGATGTCTGTAAATATCGACCAAGGGTGGGAAATATAAAAATTCTGAAAAATCCCAAAAAAATTCTGTAGACTTCCCTAGGTATTCTATTAATGAAAATATAAATTCTAGTTTCATCGGATAAATATTTTGGCAATACGGCGGGTGTCAAGTTTGGGCGCTGCACAGCCTCCGCCAGACCACGGGATGTAAACAAAACAGTTCGCGACTGTGTAATAAATGAATGGTTTTGCAGAACTGTTTTCTTTTTCTTCCTCTGTGTCTATCGTCGCACGATTGAATTCAATAATAGTTTTCTTAGTTAGCCATAGGTTCCGGTAGATTTGATCGAAGATTAGTACATATGTATGGCTGGCTTTGAAAGGTTACAATTGAAGGGCCCGGTGGAAAAAGGGCGTAAGTGATGATTTGAGGTTAAAATCGAAATTGCTCCTATTTAGCTGAACATTGGCACACAGGCTGGTTTTCATGTGAGGAACGTTGTTGCGCACTTATTTCTTGACCTGAGATCTAAAATTTGAAGAATTAGCGTATTACTTTTGCGTGAAAAGTTTTGTTGAACTGAACTCGCTCAAGTGATGCGTGAAAGATTTCTTTTCTTCTCTGCCTGAACTAAAGCAAAGGAATTCAACCTAGAATCTGCGGTCCTGTTGTTTTCTTTGTGTCAGTTTTAAGCAAAAGTAATACTCAGGTCAAGAAATAACTGCACAACAATGTTCCTTACAGGAAAACCAGCCTGTGTGCCAACGTTCAGCTAAATAGCAGCAATTAAGATTTTCAACCTGCAATCATCACTTACGCCCTTTTTCCACCGGGCCCTTCAATTGTAATGCAGGAGTCACCGACAAGTGCTATTTTGCGAGCGATAATCAGTGAGTTGCTATCCAGTTGTATACGCTGTTTACATATATTCCCCTTCACACCAACCTCTATAATGACTTGAAAAGACCTTCAAAATCACTGTTACTTTATAAGACAACAAGATTGCAATTGCAAACAAAAACGATCGAATGTCGAAGTAAATGTTAGTCGCTTGCTGGCACTTAGAAATGCAAACATAAACTGAGTTCTTGCTTTCTATTTCATTGAAACTTTCATGTGGCGAACTACACATAATTCCAATGTTTTGGGGAGTAAATGCATTTCATGAAAGCCAAAAGACTTGTAGATTGAGGTCGTTCATGTAGATTGGTGCAAATCGCTACAAGTTCGCTGTTTCCATTTGTTTTAAATATATGTGACGATTTTCTAGCTCGCAGAAATATTCTGGCAACCAATCAGATCGCAAGAAGGACAATAAAGCCATTTGAAAACAATAACAAACAGTCGCAAGGCCATTTGGGTGAAGGTGGGCCTTAAAGTATAAGGACTGGTAAGATTGTTCATCATATTACCAACTGTCCGAAATCCGTAGTTGCGTTACACTATGCGTCACGCATCTGGTCACATGCTTCAAGATAAGTCATGTGCGCGAGGGTGAGAGGGGAGATTATTGATTGTAAAACGTGAGAGGGATCACGAGTAAGTCGAAAAAGATTGTTAAGATTGTTTACCTCGATAGTTACATCGAGATTGTGAAAGATACAGTCCTCTGAAGGAAATAAAGATTTGTGAAGTCCTAGATGAGTGGATTTTTATCACAGTGGTCCTCCGAGTCCGATAATCGAGCTTGAAGACGTCGACAAGATTGAACACGTGCGCGGACTGATATATATGTCGGACGCCGAAGCCATAGCGAAGAAAGTTAAAATCAGAGCTGCCCATAGAGGATCTGCGACGAAACTTCTCAATCGTTTGAAAGATAGGCTGAGTGATGAAGAAAATCCAGTGGATAAATTCTGGTTGAAAGAATCAATTCAGTCGATGCGACTGAAGATAGAGTCGCTCAAAACATTGGATGACCAAATAATTGACCTTATTGCAAGTGGAACGGCCGAAGGTGTCGAAGAGCGTATCGAGAAAGAAATTGAGAACAGTGATGGAGTGAGAGCAGAATTGAACGATATCGTGATGAGAATGGAAGAAACGATGAGTAAATTTGATCCGCCACCGCCGATAGCTCAGCCAAGCGCCTTGTCACCGCCCGCTCAAGCTCATTCAGACATGGCTTGCTAAATTTAGCGCCGGTGTTCAGCGATAAAGATACATCTCGTTTGAGGAAACTATACGACAGTTGTGGCGCTCATTTTAGAGCTCTGAAGGCGCTTGGAGTGGACGAAACTACCTTCGCAGCAGCGGTAGTTCCCGCCGTTTTGCAAAAGTTGCCCGAAGCATTTCGCTTGACCATCACGAGGGGAGCCGACTTTCTGAACTGGTCAATGAAGGAGTTGTTGAGCGCATTTTTAAAGGAGTTAGAACTGAGGGAAGACCATTACTATGCAGTGTCCTCGGGTGGAAATACGTAGAACAGGAAGGACAGCAACACATTTCACACAAAGCAGGAAGTTGAGAACTGTGCGTTTTGCCTTGGGAGACACGCACCAGCGAACTGTAAGAAAGTGAGCGATGTGAATGCACGTAAGAACATTTTAGTTAAGTATGGTAGATGTTTTAAATGTGTGAAAAGGGGACACCGAGCCCGAGATTGTAAGTCGATTGAATTATGTAACAAGTGTGGGCGGTCCCACCACATTTCAATTTGTGATAAGCAGGATAAGCCAGCAGTCAGTGAATTTGAAGTTAGACCAGAGGCTAACCCTACCACTACTAGCCCTAGTAGTTTCCATGTTGGTGCGGGGGATCGTGTAGCCCTACAGACTGCCCGTGCAGTCATCACCGGGGAGGGTCAACCACAGAGGGTTAGAGTTTTATTTGATGCCGGCAGCCATCGCTCCTTTGTCACAGCCAGAGCTGCTCGGCTTGCGCGGCTTCCTGTAACCAGGCAAGACTGGCTTGCAATAAGTACGTTTGGGCAACCCTCAAGGGAAATGAAGCTAAGGGACGTCGTCCAAGTCAAGGTGAGTCCTATAGGGGGGGAGAGTTTCATTAACATGGAGGCGTATGTAGTTCCAGAAATTTCTAGTATTCCAAATACCCATGTAGAATTAGTAAAATCTGATTACCCCCACTTGAAAGGGCTGTGGTTCTCTGATGTGAGTAAGGAAAGGGATGAGATGGTTATAGATGTATTGATCGGGGCAGACTACTTGTGGCAATTTCAGAAAGGATGCACAATTAGGGGTAAGTTTGACGAGCCTGTTGCTGTAGAAACGGAGTTGGGGTGGGTCTTGTCAGGACCCATGAAGGGCCAAGACACATGCAGTGATGTACACTTCACCGAGGTAAATTTCATTGCAAGCTCTGCTGAAGAGCAAGAAAGTCCAGAAGATGTCCAAAGATTGTGGGATCTGGAGACACTGGGTATTAGAGAGATCACTGACCAGGTCCATGAGTCATTTGAAAATAGCATCTCATTCAGTGGGACCAGATACTCTGTTCGCTTACCTTGGAAGGAGGGGCACCCGGAACTTCCCAGTAATTATGGAACCAGCCTGCATCGTCTTAAAACTCAGATGCGAAGACTAGAGAAGGATCCTGAGATTCTCAAAGAGTATGGGAACATCATACAAGACCAGCTACGAGTGGGGGTGATAGAAAAGGTAGCAGAGTTGGAAAAGGCCCCCAGGATTCATTACTTGCCTCACCAAGCAGTTGTTCGCCAAGAGTCGGCTACTACGAAGGTTAGAGTGGTATATGATGCTTCCTCGAAAGAAAGTAAGAGTGTCGCATGTTTGAATGATTGTTTGCATGTTGGACCCCCTCTGACCCCCTTGCTTTACAACATTTTGCTTCGATTCAGGGAAAATAGAGTGGTCCTGGTAGGGGATATTGAAAAGGCCTTTTTAAATGTGGAAGTTGACCCAGAGGAGAGAGATTGTCTGCGTTTCTTGTGGGTGGAGAAACCCCCTGATTTGTCCCAAGTTGTTGTCTACAGGTTTTGTAGAGTTGTATTTGGACTGAATGCATCACCCTTTTTATTGAATGCTACACTTCGACATCATGTCAAAAGGTATGAAATTTCTGACCCAAGGTTTGTAGCGAAGTTGTTGAATTCGTTTTATGTTGATGATTTTGTTGGTGGTGGAGCGACAGCACAGGAAAGTATGGAGTTGTACCAGAAGACTCAGAGTCGAATGGCTGAAGGAGGTTTCAAACTCAGGAAATGGCTGACAAATGATTCACAGGTAAGGGCCAAAATGGCAACTGAAACCCAGATTGGTGATAAACAAGATGTGGTGACAGAGGAAGACATTAGTTATGCTAAGTCTTCTGTGGGCATGAAGTTGGGAAGCAAGGGCCAGAAGGTGTTAGGGTGTGAGTGGGATTACGAAGCTGATGTCATCACTCTTGATCTGACGTCGATTGCACAGCGTGCCAAAGGCTTACCCGCCACTAAGCGGAATACATTAAGGCTACTAGCAGGAGTCTATGACCCCTTGGGACTAATTAGTCCAGTTACGGTGAGTGTCAAGGTTATATTCCAAGAGATCTGTCGTCAGAAGTGTGAATGGGACGAGCAGCTAGAGGGAGGGGTCAAGAAGGGCGTGGAAGATTGCATTAAGGGCCTCATTGACTGTCATAAGATTGATGTAAAGCGCTGTGTTTATGACCACCCGCATGAGGAGGTGGTGGAGTGCTCAATTCATGGTTTCGCAGATGCAAGTAAGAAGGCCTACTGTGGCGTGGTGTACCTTGTTTATGGAACCCAGGTAGGTAGATATGTACGAATGTTGACTTCAAAAACAAGAGTGGCACCCTTGAAGGAGCTGTCAATTCCAAGGTTAGAGCTTATGGCGGCACTTATACTAGTGAAACTTATGGTCAATGTTGAAGATGCTCTTGCCACTTAGCAGAGTGTTAAGCGTTCGAAACTGTGGCTGGACAGCCAGACTGCCTTGTTCTGGATTATGAACCGAGGCGAATGGAAGCAATTTGTCAAGCACCGTGTGAACGAAATTTTGAAACTGAGTGACAAGGGAGATTGGAGGTACTGTCCAAGTCGAGAGAACCCTGCGGACATTGGGTCGAGAGGAACGTCTGCATCCGAGTTAAAGCAGAATGTATTGTGGTGGCAAGGTCCCGCTTGGTTAACAGAGCCAGAAGAGAGTTGGCCTTCAGAGGGATCAGTGTCACCAACCACGGAAAGTCGAGAAGAAGAGAGGACGACCAGCATCCTTGTGGCCCGAACTGACCTGGTTTTTGGGATAGACAAAGTCATTGAAATTGACAAGTATAGTTGCATAAGGATGGTTTTGAGAGTGACAGCGTGGCTTAAACGGTTTTGCTTCAATGTGGCCAAGAAGACAAGGTCAGAGAGGAAGCATGGACCACTATCCTTGCAAGAACTGACTGAGGCAGAGATCGACTGGATAAAAGCAGCACAAAGAGAGTTAAAGTGTCAAGAGAACTACAAGCAGCTTTCTTACAAGTTTGGTCTGACTGAAGACAGTAAGGGAGTGATAAGATGCAAGGGACGGCTAGAGTATGCTGATCTGCCCGCGGAAGCGAAGGAGCCAATAATTTTACCCAAGGACCACCACCTGACATTCCTAGAAATTCAAAGATGTCACAAGAAGGTCCTTCACTGCGGAGTGAAGAGTACTCTTGCAGAACTGCGCACCAAATTCTGGGTCCCCAAGGGGAGACAAGTCGTGAAGAAGATATTGTCCCGGTGTGTGACATGCAAGAAGTGGGAGGGTACAGCATATACCCAACCAGCGACGGCGAGTTTACCAGAATTTAGGGTAAATCCGGGCCCACCCTTCTCAAAGGTTGGGGTAGATTTT